>JBAGKO010000008.1:20386481-20411040 GCA_037177275.1 Acacia concinna
TTGCCACCAATACTTCTAGAAAAGCCATCGGGAAATATTCACAAACCCTTCCACATTTCTTTTCCAATAATTCAGTAACAGATAAGTGATAATTTCTCTATAACATTAACACATTCGGTTCAGTCATATATTTTCGGTTTTCAAAACAGGACATTCAAGGTTTCCAGACAGATACACATCGAATTCAAGCATATATTCCCGGTTTCTAGCAGAGATTCCAGACATACATAATCATATTCTTGTTTAAACTTTGATCCATGCCAAAAACAGAATCGCACTCTTAATCCCCTGTTTCGGTATATATAAATATGCAGTTCATTTCATTTTCTGATAGACCCATCTTCGGTTCCATATATATATATACTTGGTTTAATCCAAACAGACACAACTTTAGTTTCAGACACGCATATAAACATATATATATATATATGCAAAATAATGGCTTTTGGTTCATATCCATATTTCCAGTTTCAGAATACATTTCGGTTTAGACACACACACACACACACACACTCGGTTCTGAAACAGACCCATGACTTTAGTTTCAGACACACACCATCAGTTGGAGACAGAGATTTGTAGTTCCAGATATACCCAATCAGAAATTAGTAGAGAAATACAAAATCCAACATTTTCAGCTTACACATTCTCGGTCAAATCCAAACAGAAGCAAGACGAAATCAAAAGGGGCAATATCCGAGAAGCTCACCTTGCTCGGAATTCAAGATTGTAGGTGAGAGATTTCCCTTTCTCCGATGGATTCCTTCGCTCACTTCTGCACCAAATGCTCGTGATGCTTAGCTATGTCTCTCTTTTGTGTTGCAGAACCGAAGGAAATAGAGAGGAAATGAGTGTGGTTCGGTTTTGGTGTTCTAGCCGAAGGTGAAGGAGCTTGCGATTGCTGCATCTCTGATTCGTGCTTCCTCTCGGCTCTCTGGTTTTCGAGTTGCTATCTGAAGTGAAAATGGTGAGGAAGAGGGAGCTTATGGTTTTTGGTAGAATGCATACGGAAGGAAGAGAGTGAAATTTTGGTTTTGGTAAAGTGAATAATGGGTATTTTACCTTCAACAATTTTAGGTTTTCAATTTGGTCCTTTTTCTTCAATGATGAATAACTAAATATTATCTGAGAATTTTCCTTATCACATTATAAAAGACTTCTTCCTTATTTAACTTCTTTATCCATAAGGAAATTTTCCTAAAATTTAATATTTTTTCGACATATTATTCATTAGATTTTACATATAGGAATTTTGGGGTATTACATGCTTTGTGAACTTTCTTATTATATGATAGATTGTGGTTACTACTGGGATCCTTAAGAATCTCCTCTTGTTCCTCAATTGACATACAACAAAGGCAAGCATCTTGAAAGGTAAGGGAGTGGTTATCATTGGAACCTAATAAGGTACGTGGTTAAACTGTGATATCTTTATTTTGTTGGTCATCTATGTAATCTTCTCCTTTTATACCTAGATTTTAGTTAGCCTTGTAGGGCTACTGTTTGTATGTATATAACTGTACATAAGATTATGTAGGAGTTTGGAATGTAATTTTCTTATTAATGAGGAATGACATGACAGGTAGTCCACTTGTAAGGGCCATTGTAATTACATAGATGGCACTAAAGTGAGATTATGAATACATATAGAGGTAATATCAGAAAGTATAGCTATAGTATCAGTATATCAATATGGTTGGTTAATGATACATCTATAGGTTCATGAGAGGATCAACATGTAAGAAAGATGACTATGATTTTGATTAGAATGAGAATATGTTAAGATAACATTAAAAGCTAGTGAAGCAAGGTTGTTGAGCCAAAATAATAATGATAGATTTCAAATGAAGAGTTTGAACCACTAGTTAACTACTGTTTTCAAAATATATTTAAAAAGTTTAAAAGTATTCAGTAAAGTCCATACATTGTACAGGTTTGAACCCTGTGTTTGGATTAATTTTACCAACTATTTATGAAACGTTTTACTTCCCAAGTTCAAATCTAGCTTAGTGGTTTAAAGCCATTACCAAGCAATCTGTCTAGCCTAGGATGAAATCAGGGTGTTACATATAATGTCCTTCAGCCTTTGTCCAAAATGATATTCTCTTTTCGGTCTCACTTATAGGAACAAATTGGAGTGTTTACTTTGGTTTAACTGTCTAATGCAAATGATTGAAAATAGTCACATTCACAGTGCTGCTCCATTTATTCTCGTTAATACTAAAATCTGTTTATCAAGGCAACGTTACGAAATAAATAGAAGCTTCAAAGGAAAACAAACCTTGGGTGGGGGCGCACGTGGAAAAATTCACCTGCACCTATTTATACATCTCTTCAACCTTTATCCAAACTAATATTCCCTTGTTCTCAATTTTAGGAGCAAATTGGAGTGTTTACTTTGGTCTAAATGTCTAATTCAAATGAATGGAAAAAGTCACATTGAGAGTGTTGCTATTATTTATGGCTGGTTAATACTAAAATTCTGTTATTCAATGGCGTCGTTACGAATTAAATAGATGCTTCAAAGAAAGAGAAACGGGGTGATGTACGTGAAATTTCATACGCACCTATTTTAACATCTCTTCATATTTATCCAAAATGATATTCCCTTTGGTCTCAAATGTAGGAGCAAATTAGAGTGTTTACTTTGGTCTGACTGTCTAGCGCAAATTATTGAAGAAAATATTTTGGAGAAAGCAATACACACTTTTTATTAAGGAAATTTCACAATTTTTTTTCTTTAAATTTTAAAAGTAGTAATGCAATTACAATTGTAGAATCAGGTGATAATGTTGATGCTTATTTCATCCCAGAAAGGCCAACTTCAATAAATCACTTGGTCTTGCTTGGTGACTAATCCCTTGTTTTTTCTTTCTTTCTTTTCTGTTTTTTTTAAAGGAGTATACATGATTGTATGTGCATGCATTTTATTATCGTGGTTGTGAAAATTTTACAATTTTATCCTTCAAATTTTAAAAGTAGTAATGCAATTAAAATTGTAGAATCAGGTAATAATATTTATGATCATTCTCATATAATAAAGATCAAATTCAATGAATCACAGGGTATTAGTGTATTACTAGGAGGTGATTAATGCCCCATTTTTTTCTTAAGAAAAAAAAAGGAATGTGTATGATTGTGTGTGCATGAATTTTTTTATTGTTGTTATGGAAGTTTTACAATTTTTGTCCCTTCAAATTTAAATGTCGTAACACAATTGAAGTTGCACAATCAGGTGATAATGTTGATCACATCATGAGACAGATAAACCCGGAGCCGGAAAGGCCAAGCAAGGTGAAAGATACCTTTTTTTTTTACTTGAGATTAATACCCATTTTCAAAGAAACGATATACATATACATACTTTTTATTATTGTTGTTGTGGCAATTCTACAAATGTTTTCTTTTAAACTTTTAAAGTAGTAATGCAATCGAAGTTGCATAATCAGATGATAAGATTGCTCACATCACGAAACAAAATGGCTAGGTGAGACTGAAGGGAATATCAGTTTGGATGAAGGTTGAAGAGATGTTTAAATAGGTGTACATGAATTTTTCCACTTACATCCCCCACTGTTTTACTTTGAAGCATCTATTTAATTCGTAATGGTACCATTGATCAACATAATTTTAGTATTAAGGAGTCATAAATGGAGTCAGCACTTTCTATGCAACTTTTTTTGAATAATTTGCATCAGACATTTATATCAATGTAAAAACTCTAATGTGCTCCTTCTATTGAGACGAAAGGGAATAACATTTTGAATCAAAGTTGAAGAGATGTATAAATAGGTGTAGATGAAATTTTTCACATACTTTCCCCCGTTTTTTTTTCCCCCCTTTGAAGCATCTATTTATTTGTAACAATGATGTTTGATTAAGAAAATTTAGTATTATTAACAAGTCTTGAACGGAGGCAACACTCTCAATGTGACTTTTTTTTCAATCATTTGCGTTAGACATTCATACCAAAGTAAACACTCTAATTTGCTCTTACAATTGTGACAGAAGGGAATATCATTTTGGATAAAGGTTGAAGAGAGGTATAAATAAGTGCAGGTGAATTTTCCACAACAATCCAAATTGATATTCCCTTCGGTCTCAATTGTATGAACAAATTGGAGTGCGTGCTTTGGTCTAAATTTCTAATGAAATGACTGAAAAAAAAGTCACATTGAGAGTGTTGCTTCCATTTATGACTCATTAGTGCGTGGAAAAAAGTCAAATTAGATGCTTCAATGGAAAACGAACGGGGCACGTACGTGGGAAAATTCATCTACTTCTATTTATACATCTGATCTTCAACCTTTTGCGAAAATGATATTCCATTTGGTCTCAATTGTAGGAGCAAATTAGAGTCTTTATTTTGGTCTAAATTTCTAATGCAAAATTATTGGAAAAAAGTCACATTCAGAGTGCTGCCTTTAATGACTCGTTAATACTAAAATTATGTTACATCAAACGACGCCGTTATGAATTAAATAGATGCTTCAAAGGAAAACAAATATGGGGATATACGTGGAAAAATTCATTTGCACTTATTTACGCATCTCTTCAATCTTTATTCAAAATGATATTCCCTTCTATCTCAATTGTAGAAGCAAATTAGAGTGTTTACTTTCGTCTAAGTGTCTAATGCAAATAAATGAAGATGGTATTTTAGAGAAACCAACACACTTTTTTTAAAAAAAGAATATTAAACTTAACTAAATTATTACATTATGCAAATTAGTTATCTGGTTATTTCATTTTAGGAGTGAAGGGAGCAATTTACTATTGGCGGTGGTTCATGAAAAATCATGCAACTTGGTGGACCTTCTAGTTCTTTTTAGTTGTGTGTAAATCCAATAAGCAGTAGCAACATCTGCAAATAAAAATTGATCCGAGTTGTGTCCGAGGACACTATCTTTAAGAGTTATTCTACAACTACCGGCAAAAGAAGTTGCGGCACTCCCCAGGATTAAACGAATCCTTCCTATAAATATAGGGTAAGCAAAACTACAGAAGGTGATAAAATTCAACAAATATGCTAAAGGAGGAAGAAAGGAGCTAGATCATTTCAAGAAGAGCTAGGTGGGTGTCTTGAACCTCTTATTTGAGCTTCTTATATAGCCCAACAAATTTTTGAACGTTGGGAATTCTTTAATCACCATTAATTTAATTAGAACGTTGGTATTTTAATTGTGCACGTTATATGATATATCTGTTGACATATATTCATAAAACCTGAATCAGTTTTTTGGAAATAGCAAACCTAACCTCTATTTTTTTTATATATATTTACAATGCTATTAAAAACAATTCAAAGTATTAAACAATTAAGCTAATAAAGTTTCCAACGTTATTTATTTATTTTTAATAATATTCAACAATACAAATATTAAAATATATTCCTAAAAATTTTTAATATTAGTGAACCATTTATAGATTTATTTAAATAAATAAATCTAACTTTCTAAGAGGTTTATAATATATACACCTAGTCCACTTCTAACTTGCACTTAGGGAAAATTGCCAGATTTCTATGTGACTCAACATTGTAAGTTCACTCCTTCTCTTAGCTTATTTAATAGTCCATGATTACTCTTTATCTGGACCCCCACAATCCCAAACAATGTGGGACTTGTTCCTTATAACACACCCACTTATTATTTCCAACATTCACTTCTATTTTAAAAAATTGAACATTGTAGAAAGGACACAAATGAATTAAAATAAACACGGCTTTTAAAGCTTACATGAATCTCACCCCCTCTTTAAATTATTTATACACATCTTTTTGGCTTTTTATCTAAATACGATAAATAGTAAAAATTTATACCAAAATGTTACAAATAAAAAAGTATTTACCATGAACCAATATAATACTTAAAATCAGTCTTGTGGTGAACAATTTCAGAAATGGTTCACCACAAGAATGACTTCATTGAAAATAGGGGGAAATCATCCACCATGTCATGGATGATTTCATTGAAATTGTCCATCATGTGGATGATTTCATTGAAATCGTCCACCTTTACCACGTGGACACTTTCCTCTGAATTCCTCCACGTGGTGAACAAATGGTTTAGGATGTTATTGCTTGTGATTGAAGTGTCCCTCCACATTGTGAACAATTTCAGAACTCCCTTGACCAATTAACCCAATGAATTTTTGTTTGCCAATGATTGATTAATAATACCATTATAAGTGAATGATAATAATAATTACATAATGATGCAGATAATTATTACAAAATGAGGATAAGGAATACATAAATAAAATAAAACAACCTTATAAATTGTAGTTTTCTGTATCACATCTAGTTCTCATCCGCATACACCGTGGTCATTGTTGCTGTTGGGCATCAATGTCTTCAAGTTCAAGCGTTTTATTTATTTGTGTAGTTGATATATTTAAATCAAGCCACAATGATTCATTTAAACTGATAGACTATCTAGGAGTGGCAAATGATGAATTTGACGGCCTACCATACTCAAAAGTAAAAGCATAGTATTTAGCTGATATATAACTCTTCATTATCATTGAAATTTAGACTTCCTTCTAAATCACTGAACTCATGACTCATATATGACTCATCATGAATTTGTGATAGGAAGGCAACTGCAAGATCATTGTGCTCATTCCTTATTTCAAGGTCATTATCACTATCTTCATTATCATTCTCATTGCCAACGTCCAAGAAAGAATCATACTCATCCTCAATTTCATCAATAATGTCTTCTATATGAGGAAGAGGAGATGATGGTCCATTTATGCCATTTATATCGGGAGGCTCAAATGAGTAAAAATTTTCCATGTCATGGGTAAACATGGATCCTTGTTTTATAATGTTAATCTCACTGCTACTTGATGGAACCGTATTTCCAACAAAATTCATCATTGGTTGTGACTTAACATTGCCATCATATGGCAAATCACATTTGTTAGCATACAACTCCGCACATGTCAATTGAGTTGAAAAATCTTTAAGTCACTTGCCACATTTGTTCTAATCCACATATTCTTCCAAATTACATGCTTGGTATTGTGGCGGATCTATGCATGTAGGATATTTGTATAGTAGGTTTGTCACAATTTGATTGGGAGGAAATTGTAACTTCCTTCCAATCACTTGCTTTAGTTTGCCCAAACTAATATTTGGGTCAATTTTTATTACTTTCACTCTATTACACTCAAATGTTACACCGGAAGGGCTATTACAAATTCCTCCATTTAAAAATATACATAGGATCTCCTTTCTAGCATCCATTATAATTCCTAAATATTGCATTACAAATATTAACCAAGCAAATCAAATTTGCCACAAAAGAATCCAACTATATCAATAGTAAAAAAAAAGGATTTGAATTATACATTGCTTCATTTTTTAAGTAAGCCGAATGAATGAATATAAAAATAACAAAAACAACTATTTTAAAATCATCTAATTAACTACTTAATCTCTCTAAAAAATTAATTACGTTCAACATTTAGGATTGAATGTTCATATAAGAATATAATAAGCAGATATAATTAATTTCTTAATATTTACATTTTTTTTAAAAAAGGGAAAGGCCCCCTAAACTTGGCTCAAGTTGAATAAGAGCCTCTGCCTTTTTGAATCAACAAAATGACAAAGTAGTTGAAACATAAAATTATTGGAATTTAGTTCAGTTTTATCCTAAAAGATATCTTTATTAATTTAAGAAATATTTTGAAAGTGTTGGATACTCCCTAACCCATTTTGAAAATTTTTAATATTAGAAACATAAGCATATAAATATATTTATTTAATAAATTAATTCAAAAAATTACTAAATAAATTAATATATTATAAACTTGTTAAACTAACAATATGAAAAATGGGGATACGGAAGGGGGAAGTAAGCATGGGGAGGGATGGAGGCTAGTGAGTAGGATATAGGTGGCAGGCCAGACATCTAATAACAATAGAAAATTACTTTTTTTAAGGAAAAAGGACACAAACAAGAAAAAGTTCTTTTATTTCTAAATTTCACTTTATTAAGAATGAGTAAACATGTTCTTTTTTGTACGTTTTTCTTTTGATACCATGAAATATAAAAAAAGATATTGAATTTTGCAGACAAAGTTAAAAGTTTATATGTTTAATAAAATTAACTTTCTATAAAGTATATGACATAGTATTTATTTCTTTATAGGATAATAAACTTCAAAAGTTATTTCTATATATCATCACACAATATTTATATAGACGAAATCACATACTTAAAAGAGAATAATAGAGTTCAAATTAAAATATTTAGATTTTATACTTCACATATATTAATATATAACACATTATACTTACAATTTTAGGCACCTATTTAATCTTTCAATTTATTCAATCCAATACTGACCGTCTAAAAATAAAATGAATACCTACATTATAGTTAGTAAGAGCAACATAAATATTACAAACTATAAAATTCAAAGAAAAAATAGACAACATTAGTTACAATAATTATATAAATAGCCAAGTTTAGAACACCAAAACAGAGTAAGATAGAAGACAAAGCAACTAGAGAATGGAGAAGGAAGATATGAAGAGCAAGGAGGGGGGACGAGAGAGAGGATGAAGGCAGTAAAGAGAGCAAGTAGTGAAGAGATCAAGGAGGAGGGACGAGAGAAAGGAATGAAGCAGAGCATGCATGTAGTGGGGAGACACACACACAGACATAAGGAGTTTTAATGCAATATTATGCATTCATGGGTGTGTGTTGCCAGAACATACAAAACACAAATAATTGAAGGGATGTGGCATATGGAAAAGAGAAAAGCAAGAGACATGCATATAGGCAGTCAAGCATGCACCTACGACAGGGAAGGAGGAAGCGCAAGGGGAAGGAGCAAAGAAGCACTGTGCATGATGGGAATTGTGCAGAAGTCATTCACGTCATGAACGACTTCCGCAAATCGTTCACGACGTGCACAACTTGCACAACTCGTTCACATCTTGAACGATTTCTGCAACTTGTTCACCACAAAATCGACTTGAAGTATAGCACCACAGTAAATACTTTTGAATTTGTAGCATTTTGGTAAAAAAAAATTTGCTGTTTGTCATATTTAAATAAAAAACCGAGTATTTTCTCTCTTCTCTAACATAACGTCCCATTAACTTTTTTTTTGTAAAGAAATGATGAAACTACATACTTCCTCCGATCATAAGTAGACCACCTTCACTTCTTTATATAATATTCCTTTCAGTTTTAATTATAAAAACCCATTAACTTTTCTAAGGAATCTTAAAAAATTAGTTACATTACTTTAAAGTATTAAAATTTATCGTTTTTTTTAATTGTTTTGTTTAACTTATGAACTAATATATAATATAATAAAGTGCAAATTATGATATGATTAAATAATTTATTTTGCTTTTTTAACTTCTCAAAAAAATAAATTTCATAGTATAACTATGACCGGATGGAGTAGCCAATTGACTTTTTTTTAAAACATACTAAGAAAGTTAATTAAATAAATTTAATACACTTTTAAAATTTACAAATGTTGTAAAAAGGACCAAATACACTAATTAATTGATGTAAACATAACAAGTAGTATTTATTGTAATGATAATGGACTGGCTCTCATTGTTTTATTATTAGGCGGATGGCATATTGTTGACCGGACATCATAATTTTTTTAAAAAAATAAATAAATATTTGCCAATTCGTGCAAATCAACCACCAAACAATACAAGAGTTTAATGTCCGTCATCAACATTCACCCACCGAGGATCATAATTCATAACTCATATTTTTAAATAAAAAAAAAAAAGCAAGGAAATAAGTTGGAGGAGATAATTAATTGGAGCATCTTTGACAATTGTAGGTCCCAAAAGTGGAGACATCAAGATGGAGTTAGTGCGCAGTCACCGTTCCCACCTCCCACTTGAACCTTCGACAAAAGCAGAATCTTCCCATAATCCAGCCCCACCACTCTTGTCCCGTACATGAACTTGCTTCCCTTTGCTGTTCTGTGTGTTTGTATCTCAGTTTTTATTATTCCACCGCAACCTACGTTTCTATATGCTACAAAACGCCAAAACCTCAACAATAAACAAGTTATATACTACCACCAAGTTAGTTAAATCTTAGTATTTTGATGGCAATAAATAAATCTTAGTATTTCTTTACTTTCAAGATTCCTTCCTTTTTTTTATGCCTCAGGTTTTGCATACCAATTAAGAAATATACTGTTTCAGTCCTTCATATAAGGCATACCCCCACTAATTTTTATTATAAAACATCAACTAACAAATGCTCTCAGCCCTTTTCACAACGTACTCTATATTTTCTTATTTTCAAGGAGTATAAGTATTTTTTTCCCATGTTTGCTCATTGGCAGAGAGTATAATTAAAAATGATATTTAATGCTTTTAGCTGCTTTTATTTATTTATGAAAATTATTAGTTGTTGATTTATAATAAATATCAGGGAGCATTTACTTAATTTGAGTATATTAATGACGTTAGTTGAGTTAATTAATATGACATGTATTTTTTTAAAATATTCCCTCTCTTATTTGATTATTGTTGATAAAATATTAATATGACCAAATTAGAAAAAAAAATTGACAAAATATGTCAATTATATCATTTATTATACGAAATATGTTTAAAAAACCAAGTAGTGCAACGTATCTTCTGCAAGTATTATTGACACATGAGGGCAAGGCTAACTCAGAAGATAAGGGTTCAAATGCTTCCAATATATTCAGGTTAAAAAAAAAAACATTTCCAATGAATAAAAAATAACTGTTCCTTCCGGTCTCTAATTTAAAATATATTTAAAGAAGTTGATGATCTTAGTTTTAAATATGAATATAAATTTAAGGACATTTTTCATATTTGTTGGTTTATTCTTAATTTATTATTATTGGTGTTCTTTCAATAATAATTAAGGAGGAGAGAAAATAAGGGAATTAAGGATGATGATAGGGAGTTTTAGAATATCTTGATTTAATTGAATTAGATATATGTATTTTATATTAATAATTGGAGGAAGTATTATACTCTTACTCAACCACACAGAACGTTCTGAACCCATTTTTTATCCTGTGTAATTAATGGGATCGTTATATTGTGTGGGGCCTTCCCAATGGGATAGTTGGAGCCCAAATAGCCCAATCCATAATCAGGAGAAAATAAGACGATACCCATAATGAAAGAATCCCAATTCCCAAGTGAATCATTTGGTGATGTTGGGGATTCGAATGGACATGAACCGTCTCTATTTACCGTTTGACTACGAGATGTTCTCAACGAACAAAGTGGGAGACATTTAGAATTTCGTAGGGATGTGAGTATTGAACGAAACGCATTCAATTCAAATACTGGAGATTAACAGTCAACAGTTCCATTAACAGATTAACTCACACGTGTCCACTTTCTCACGCTTACAAGTATTATCCATGAGATTCAACAAAAGCGTGTGAAATTTGAAGGTCTCTAAGCAAACGAATTAACTATCTCCTTTGTTCAGTCCTCAGTCTTCACATCCACGGGATGACCGTGAAAACCATTTCAGTCTCAGTCTCTCAGAAGTATATCCGTGAGAGTTTATTACAGATTTATCAAAACCGTGACAGAGCTGATGAAGATCCTCGTATATATTCGTAGCAAGTTTGCAACTTACAAAAAACCGGGTCATTGATTTAGGCCACGAAAACCTACATATTTCCAATGCAAATACTCATGTCACTCCAAAACTGATGTGATGCGGAGGCCCAGTTTTCATTTGAACATTGAAGGGCTTACTTCGAACAGGAGAGAAGAGAAGCATTTAAAGCCAAGGAGGCTCTTGATGAGTGATGACACCCGCCTACGACCTTAAAGATTAGGCTACAAGGCCCTTTCCGCAGACCTACTATATCTACCCCAAGTATTACCTTGCACGTATATGCTATATAGCTCATCCCTCTGCCTCCTGCTCTCTCTCCTGTACTTGATTCAACTCTCTGCAGGATTCTCCCAAAGATCATACTGACCCACTGTGAACTCAAGCCTTCTCGATATTTGCACATATATATATATATAAACGTTAACATGCAGAGTAGTACTGTTTTATGCCATTAGTATACGGATCTCAACCATAATAATCTTAACATGCCGTAGCTCTAGAACCGAAGTTTTCTTTAGACCATCATGTGTTTACTTTTATCATGCTTGGTCTCCACTCGAATACAGAAATCGTGAAAGTAGCAGTTTTTATTTATACGAGGAACTCCCCCTCTCTTCCCTATTGGGGCCGCTACGGATTCTTGAAGGGAATGCTTGGCAGCCCAGTTGGCTAGGAAAAAAGGTTCGCCGCTTAATATATTAAAACCCTATATATATATCCTTGTTTGTCCCGTCGTCAAATATTTATAATCAGATAATAATGACCCCCCATAAAAGCCTTGTCTGCTAGACTGCGAAGAAGGTGGGTATCAAGGTTAGAGTAAAATTAAAATAAGGCGGTAGTTGTACTAGGTTGTGGGGTAGGAATAGGATTAGATAAAAGGAAAAAACAAGAAGAAAGCCAGTAATAATAAAGAGTTCATGTGAGACTTGGGCAATGGGAGCGAACACGATGAACGAAGATGTGTTCATAATGTGTGCGCGTCTTTCTCCCACAACTACTGTAGCTAGTAGTACATTTAGCGATTTTGCTGCCTCGTCTTTACGGGGCAATTGTGTAGGATGGGCTAAGCCTTCTGCTTAGTGCGCGCTAATTAAGACGTCCGAACAGTGGTGTTGTTTGAATAATGATGCATGGTGCAGTGAGATTTTGAAGGAAAAAGGTGAAAGGAAGTAGATAGGGAAAAGACAAAGTTGGCGTGAAACTATACTATACATATAGCAGGAGGGAGGGGGGAAAAAAGAGAGGGGAGAGAAGATCACAGCTACTGAGTTGATTTGCTTTATGGAAAAGTAATGGATGTTACTACGAATACATGAGAGGGAAAGAAGATATGGATTGGGGTGGTGACTGAAACGTGTACCAACTTTACTGACTGCACACAGGTGAAAACAGGGCAGAGTCAAAGTTACACGAGAAGGGCTATAAAAAGCTAGTGATGATAGCAGTAAGTAAATATTAATGTTTTTGTTTTCTTGGGAGGGAGGAGGGTGTCTCTTTTTAACCTTTTAGGTTGATAGTATTAACGAGAGGGAGCAAATGCGATTAACCAAAAAGCAAGCAAGGGATTGGGATGGATATATTTAGATTAGATGGGTCACTCCCATATTGAGACAGGTTCAGATCAGAGTGATCACGTGTCTTGCGTGTGTGTCGGGGTCTGATACGAATGTACGTAGTAAGGAAAAAGAATATATATATATATATATATATATATGAGACGACTCAATCCTCTTACCTTTTCATTTGTCGCCTCTTGTTCAAGAGAGCAACGTTTAAAAAAAAAAGAAAAAAGCGAACCAAACCAAACAATGGAGGTTAGTTCATTGGGACAAGAAAGGGGACGAGGGAGGGTGAAGTATCTTGGTCCCAGTCATAACTCATATCCTATCCCTACCTATACTATCTATTGCCGCAGGATTCTCCCTCACCCTTTAATTATTTACTACTTCCCAGTTATAAAAATTGGTTGATTTTTTTTTAGAGAATTTTAAAAACTAATTATATTATTTAATTATATTATATATTAATTTATAAATTAAATAATTTAATTTAAAGAAAAATTATAAATTTTAATATGTTGAAATAATATAATTAATTTTTTTAAAATTCTTTAAAAAAAAAAGTTAACACTATTGTAATTAGAAGGAAAAAGAGTGATATTGAATTCATTATTGTGGTGTCACCGTGGACTATATATAACGCACATGTTTCATTCGTATTTTTAACAAATATATATTCAATTGAGATATTTTCTCTTCACGACAATATGCATAGGTATAGTTTTGAATTTTCTTGCAGCTTGATTCGATTCTGTCATTGTAAGATCTAATATGATTATATATTTATGTAAAATTAATATTAATCCAATCCATCTAACGAGCCCTGCTTTGTGGCGGGTAGGGTCCTTTTTCCCCATTTCGTATTTACAACCTCGATCACTCACCCGCTCCATTTACTTTCATAGACCACCAAAATATATAATTGCATCGTCTATTCATCATTTGATTTGCCAAAAGCCAAAAGCACACTCCTTTATTTTATTTTTGTTTGTCATTTTGAAAGGATTGTTCTCTACTATTGCGCCATCACAAGAATTCCATTTAGCATGTAACATTTCTTAATATGTAAGATTTTTTATCAGGCTGAACTTAATTATAACAAGAACTAATGTGCTATATTGTATCCCCTAAACAGGATGCTTAATAAATCTGTCAATATCTTAAAATTGGTGGTGGTCTGTTATTGACAAAGGTTGAGCCTTTTGTTCTTAAGTAAACAACGGATTGAGTTTTTATTGTCATGCTTATGAAAAAGCTTTTGTTGCCATTAGGCTAGCTACTTACAAAGTCATTGGGAGGATTAATAGACCTTGTTTGTGAGATTGGTGCGCATAGGGAGAGCTGTAGGAAAGCAATAGGTTAAGAAAGAGGATGAGTGGAAAATGGATAGAACAGTGAAGTAAGGTGGGGATGAGTCGTTAAGTTAAGTGGGGTGGTGGTGAGGGAGCAGCTTTATATAAAAGCAGTAATTCCATCAGAAGATTGTCTAATCTGTGACGTTCAACTTCCACACTTTCTTGGCCCCAAAGCTTCCCCTACCATATCCCTTCCTACTTTCCACATCTTCCTGCCTTTCACTCCCTCAAATAAACCCTTCAATTCCATAATTCTCCATCTGCGCCCACAATATCATAAACTTTTTTCTAAGAAAAGTTTGATTCAAATTATAAATCACTTGTAAGATAATTAACACATATTTTTTTAGTTTTGTCACTCTCACTTCTTATTTTTATGAATTGGTTAGAGTGTCAGATAATATGAATCGAATATAGCACTTGGCTTCATCTATTATTGTTATTACTATATGCTCTTTAAAAGGAACTTCTTCTGATCTTTTTAGTCAGTCAGTCAGCCCTATCAGTGAGTGGGCCAAATTTACAACTTTATCCTTATTTCTTAATATTGTTTTTTTCAACCTTCTCTCTCTCTCCCCCCTAATTAAGGACAAAATTGAAATAACATCATTTAATATTCTAAAACTAAATTTATTAAAGGCCAAATTTTTTGGCTAAAAATAACTTATAATAAGAATCAGAGTGGTAGGCTTTAAATCATTTCTAACATGTTTTGGTTGAGACTCCAAACAAACAAAAGCCTTAAATTTCATTAATATTCCACTACTTTTTAAATTCATTCCTACTTAATATACCATCTATCCTATTCTTGGGGGTGTAATATAAAGCGTGAACAAGAATAAGAAAACGGTAAAGTTATATATTGTTGTGAGGAAATCAATTAATTAAAAAATCATATTAGACCGATCGGTCTAGATTAAAAATTGGTAAACTGGCTAAATATCTAATGGGTTCAGTGCATTTGGAGGGGCAAACCAGACCTGTCAATTTAGATTGACCCGAACAAGTCAGAGGGTGAACAGTTTACCCCTTTTTATTTTTTTTTTTCAAAATATTTCTTTAGAATTTTATAATAGTGAACTTAAAATTTTAACTTTCTCACCGGTTTAGTCTCAGGTTAGTTACCCGATTTGATCCACTGACCGCTGAACCAGTGCCTCAATCAATTTAGTAACCGGTCTGATTTTTAATACTTTGAAAAAAATTAGAATGTGCCTTATAATTAACAAAAAAAAAAATCATTTCCAAGCCTTTCAAAATATAAATGGGAAAAAGGTGCAACTAAAATATTAGATCCTAATATGTGTTCATGACTTCATGAACCATGATAAAGAAATTTGAGGTAAACTGGTTGGGAAAAACAAAACAAGATAAAGAAATTTGAGGTAAATTGAGGAATCATAGAATTTCTCGTGGAAAGATCAAAAAGACTAAAAGATGGGTGGCTCAGTGAGGGGAGTCTCACACAGACTCACCCATCCATTTGCTTCCTCTATGCTACCAAAACTCAGACCGACCCCACTTTTTTCTAATGAGTAATTTTTTTAATAGCCAAAGATTCAAAGACCTTGGGAATTGCAACTCAGCTTTTCTTGTCCTTTTGTCTGCTCCACTTTGGCTGACATGCTTCACCCCAATTAAGGATCTGACTCCCATTCTTTATGATAGTAGCCCTAATACTGATATTCATATTACTATTCCCTTTCAGCTTAGCCAAATAAGGTTTTATTTTCTAATAGCATGCATTGCATATACAGATGCCAAAAAAAGAAAAAAATTGAAAGGGTTTTCGGCCGAGTGATAAATTTTATTCTAAAAGTTTTTGCAGTAGGGTGATTTTTTTAAATAGTTTTTAGAGACAATTTTACTTTAAAAGTTGGGTTATTGTGTAAATATGCCGTGTAAGTATTCGCAGATGAGCATATTTGCTCTGAAAGTTTTTTTTTTTTGCTCGATTTCATCTTGGAAGTTTTAAAAGTGAGTAAATTTGCCCCTATCATTAGTTGACTGTTAGTTTGATCAAATATGTTAAACTGACAGTTAACAGGCGATCTACTGTATTTTTGCTAAGGTGAAAATTTATTTTAAAAATTTTAATTCTAACTTTTAAAACAGATGAATTTTAAATCTAAGACAAGCTTTCACCTCAGCAAAAATAAACTAAATGACACGTGAACTGTCAGTTCAACAAATGTAGTTAACTAACAATCAAAATTAACGGATTTAAAACTTTCAAGACAAATTGTCACTTTAACAAAGAAAAAGTAGATTACCTGTGAAATGTTAATTCAACATATTTGATCAACTGACGGTCAACTAATTGCAGGGGCAAATTTGCTTACTTTGAAACTTCCAAGGAGAAATTGAGCCAAAAAAATTTCAGGGCAAATACGCTCATCTGCGGATACTTTCTAGAGCAAATTTGCACCTTAACCCTTAAAAGTTTAAAAAATGAGGCAGTTAGATCCTTATTATCGTTATTTCAATTAATTTTAACTGTTAACTAATCAAATACTCTGTTTCACATAGCTTGAGAAAAAATGAAGTAGATGATGATACATAGGCTTCATGGAAAAAATTGCACCTTAACAAAAAATAATGAGGATAACATGTATGTTAACTCAAAATATTTGATTAACCAACAGTTAAAACTAATCAAAGATAATGACAGGGTAAAATTGCCCCTAAAGAACTTTTAAAACAAAATTGTCTCTTTAAAAAACTTTCGAGACAAAAATGTCCTTTCAACCAAAGAATTTTTGCATCCTTGAATATTCTGAGGATGCTATTTACGAAACTGTAGTGCTAAAAGCCTAGGACTATGTTTGGTTTAATGGAAGGGAGGTGGAGGGAGGCATTTTAATGAAGAGGAGGGGAGGGTTTAAGAATGATTTTGTTTTACCTTATTTGGATAGATAAAAGGGGAGGGGAGGGGAGGGGAGAGATTTCAATAATGTAAAAAAAGTTAATGAACAATATAAGAATATAATTAATAAAAATAAAATAGACGCTAGTCAATATAAAAGTTTTTGAAGTGTAGCATATAAAAGAGAATTAATATTTGTCGTGTAATATAAAAAATTTATCTACAACATTTAAAATATGTGTATCAAATTATTTTTTAAATTAAAAATATGTATAGAGCGGTAAAAAATACAATACAATATGATACTAATAATATATAATACAAATTTAAAAGGGAGACAACCTATACATGTTAAAAAAAATGAAAATCATGTGCATGTTAATTAATAAAACCAAAATATATTATTTTCTCTCTAAATTTCTTCTAAAATTTTTTGTTAACTAAATAATTGGAGAAAAGCAAAATCTCTCAATTTCTTTCTCCTCCCCTCATACCAAATAGACATTAAAGGTGTTCTTGAATTATTTGTGCAAGAATCGCGTAATTTGATCCTTTTTTTTATGGTAAGTATTTAATATTAAATTAATATTTCCATGATTTGCAATTGCATCCATGGCAAGCCTCCAACTCCAAGGTTTGGTCACTTCTGAAATGGAGTTCTTACTTCTAGGGTGTTCCAATATTACTTACAAAATTTCATTCCCGAGTAATAATTTATTTTACGACTTTATTAATTTGTAATGGGCAATCACTAATTTGATTATGATGAGTTATTGTGACTGCCTCACACGCATCCCATGATTTCTTCAGAATATAAATTAACATTATTCTATGAATCCGCCATTATTATCTCCTAAATCTCAAGCCACGTTAGTTGGCACCCTCGTCTCTTTTTCATTTCGATATCTAATTTCAAGATATTCTGACCACGATGATAACGTACAATTCAAAAGGAAAGACAAAACACATATAATCAAATCAATAACTCTATTAATTAGCTTCATGAAAATTCTGTCTTTCCTCAGTCACGAATTTATACCCACTTGAGAAATAAAAACAAATTTGGTGAAAATCTAGAGGCTTCATATATATATATATATATACACACACACACACACCCCCACCATCCATAAATACCAAATCCCTATATGCATGCCTTCTTCATTATCAAGAATTTGTTTCTCATTTATTGCGAATTCATTCTCTGTATCTCTGTACATGCATATAATACAACTCCACAATAAATTGGATCCTTTTTGACCGCGCAACAGTACCAATATTTCCCATGTAATATCAAAAAAAATAAAAAAACCATAAATATTCATATCTTTAACCCCAAATATAATGCCATTTCAAAATCTTCGTATATCATCACGATAATTTTGCTTGGATCAAAAGCCAGAGAGTTATAGTAACAAATCTTGGCACTTAACATGTGATACCTATTTCCATTTAATAATTAATTCTCAATCCTGAATATTTCAACATGGAAAATTAATACTCTGCTAATTACAGACAATTTTTTTTAATAGTGATAAGTGGTAATAATAGAAAAAAGGGTCATGGTGACAAATACCAGAAAAACTGAAAAGAAAAGTATATTAATAGTTTGTCTGTTGTCCCAGTTGTCCTATGGAATATACTACCGAGATAATCATGTTTACACTGTTTTAGACAGAAATTATGAACGTATCAGGTACGCATGTAGTTACCCAACAATTAAGCTTTTTTTTTTAAAAAAAAATTATTTATACTTTCTTTGATATATGGTACAAAAACTCAAAAGCTGTTCCATTTCTCAAATACATAGAAATGTATGCATATACTCCCTCTCCCTTCAATTATAACTTATTATAATGGTTGATTGAAAGTTTGATTTCCATTCATTCTGTTTCTTATATTTAACTATTTTTTAAAATTATCTTTATTAGTATTCCTTTAACTATAATTAAACATCACAATGATTTTTAAATTTATAATTTTTTTAATTAAGTTAACTAATATAATTTTTTTAAAAAAATTAATTAAATTTTATATTTAAGATCTGAGAATATATATATTATTTTATAATAATCCGAAGAATTGAAGTATGAGATATGTTATGAGTTATCGTTATCACCCCTTTTCCGTGAAATGGCCTGCCCACAAGCAATAATAACGTGGGAAAAGAGATCATCATAAAGTGCATGATTTTGAAAATATCCTTAATTTTGGAAACTAAAATGTATATAGACCGGTCACCACCGAACGTTAAAAATACAAACAGCATTAATGGAACAGTGACTAAGATAGTATCTATAATTTTAGAATCAAAAAAGAAAATGTGCGGGGAAAACGACAAAAATAAGAATCCCAGACTCTGAGTGCTGTGATAATAATCGAACTGACAAATCTTTTTATTTGTTCTCTCTCTCTCTCTCTCTTTAAATGAGAAGCCCTGACTCATTCACAGCCTCACAGGTTTGTGTGTGAGTGAGTCTCTCTCTCTCTCTCAATGAAACGAGAAAACCAACTTTTTAAAAATAATAAAAAAAAAAGGTTTGCTTTATTTAAAGTATAGGATAAAATTCAAAACAAACGCCTCTGAAATCTCTGACCCCTTAGTTTGGTCACAAAATCTGCATGTGCTACGTCGCTGCTTACCGCGTCCTACACATCTCTCTCTTTTAATGCATACAACAAATAACATATAAAGCAATCTCAGTCCTATTCTAATCCGCAGTATCCTAGGCTCCCTCTTTTCCTTTCAAGTTTTTCAGTTACTCCCTCCGCCTCCTTTCTATTCTCTTCAATCCCAATCCAAATCTCAATCCACCTCATTCATTTATTTCCCTTCTCTTCCTCTTCATGTATTTATATATATATAAACACACCCTCTGTTCTCCCGTTTCTTCCAAACCACAGCCCCCTTTGATTTGATCCCTTTCAGATTTTCCCTTTTGGTTTGATCATGGCGATTCAGGCGCAGCAGCTCTGCACCAACAACATTGGGTTCCCTTTATGTGGGTCGCAGCAGGATTTGATGGCTGACAACGGGTTGGCTCAGTCCTGTTTCCATCCTCAACAGAAACAGGATTTGCGACACTTGTTCAATGAGAGGCAGAGGAATCAGAACATGTTGGTCGACACAAATCTTCTCTTCTCTAGTAATAATAATAATAATAATATGAAAGCTACCAACAACAGCCACCCCAGCACGGCTTCCCAGTCTGTTTCACAGAGCTTGAATCTTCAATTCCAGAAACACAGCCAGGATATTGACCGCTACATCAGGGTTCAGGTAAGAGGCTTAACATCCTTTATTAAAAGGGTTTGTCTATTCCGTTTAGGCCAAGCGTTTGCCTGAATGGGTGGGGATTATTAATTTGAATCATGTTACTCTTGTGGATGGTTGCAGAATGAGAAGCTGAGATTGATGCTGCAAGAACAGAGGAAGCAGCAAGTAGCGTCGTTGCTAAGGAAAGTCGAATCAGACGCGATTTACATGTTGAGGCAGAAAGACGAAGAGATTGCACGGGCAACCAAGAAGAGAATGGAGTTAGAAGAGTTTTTGAAACGGCTGGAGGAAGAGAACGCGGCGTGGCGTAAAGAGGCTCAGGAGAAAGAATCCATGGTGGTATCCCTGCACAACACACTGGAGCGAGTGAAAGAGAGAGCTTCCTGCGGTTTCAACAATGGCGTAGCAGCAGAAGATGCAGGGTCGTGCTGTAACGAAGAAAAAGGAGAGAAAAGAAGAGCGATTATCGAAGAAGAAGAAGATGAAGAAGTTGAACAAAGTAGAAGAAAGAAGATGATGGTTTGTAAAAGTTGTAAATCTGGGAAGGCGTGCTTTCTGTTTCTTCCTTGTAGGCATCTATGTTCATGCAGGGTATGCGAGGCTTTGCTTCAGGCTTGCCCTGTTTGCAGTACGCCTAAGAAAGCTAGGATAGAGACTTTGATTTTCTAGGGAAAAGTAAATATAAAAAAAAAACAGAAAAAGGATATTATTGGTTGCTGAGAAGTTGCAGGGATATTAGTCAGAAGATGGGTGGATGAACATAATCCATTTCGATGAATGGACTGTTTGAAACAATCCAGAGTTACTTTATTTACCTTTTTTATTCATATCTTTACCTTTTTCTTTCTCTCTAAGAAAAACCTCATTAATTTTAAAGAGTTATTTTTTGACCGCTTTGATGGGATCTTTGGGAGACCATTTGGGACCTCAAAAGTTACAATATTGTGGTTATCTGACTCTTTAAGCCGGACGTATCGAGATTTTTTGGTATCTTTTTTATAACTGAGTTGAATGAATAAAATAAAAGGATGATTACGAATTTTTTTTGGAAAAAGAAACGTTTGTTTATTTATTTGTATGACTACTTTAAGTTTTTGGGTACTTATGTATACTTCACCAATAATTCATGATTGAATTTGTGATCTTAATTTAAATTTTCTTTAGTACTTAAATGAGAAATCCACCTCGCCAGTCACTATACAGTTCATCAGAATCAAGGACGCACACCAAGAATAGGAAAGATAACTTTGACAAATATTTCATTTAATAATATTTTGATTTTTTATGATTACTTGGTATTTAAACCGTCATGTTAGATGTGCATGAGTACTGGAGGGATTGGATTGGATTGGAGATAACTCTATTAATTTGTTGTAATAAAAAAATTGTGTTATGTTCTTTTTATTTTTTTTTCTTAATTTTCAAGCTTAGTTAAAAGTAATTGAATTCTTTTCTATTCATTCCAACCATATTTTTTTGAAATATTTTAATTATTTTGACTATCAATTCAACAGCAGGTAAATCAGAAAAAGGAAAAATTACTTATGAGCCATAAGCAAAGAATTAAATAAATATAGGCTCTCCGCATTTCCTTACAACGAGTAAAATATTTTTGGCAAGTAAGTATTTTAAAATTTGACTTGAAAAGGAGGCAACTTAATTTATAAATATGATTAAAGATTAAAACAAAAAATGATTACTCACTCTGCCAATGCGGCACAAACAAATCTTTGAATCAATTAAACGGTATTCAACGCTGCTAGCAACCAACTAATTCAGATCGCAAGATTGTAGGCCCCATAACGGGAAACTTCAATACCTCTAAGTAATTATCGCTACGTTAAGTTGGAATCACTCAAGAAACAAATTTTCTCATAATTTATTTATTTATTTTAAATCCCATCTCAACCATTAAATAAAAAAATAAATTGTTCAGATTTAATATTTTCTAAAACCATTATAATAGCGTTTTATTAATTAATTTTTTTTACTAATTTTTTGTATTACAAATATAAATGGAATAGATCACGTTTTAATAGTTAAAATATATTTTATCTGAGTTTAAAATAATAGTTTTATAAAATATAAAATCTGAATAATTCATTTTAATCAATACGATGGTTGAGATAAGATTTAAAAAAAAAAAAGAAAAAAAAAGGATCATAAGAGAATCAAAACCTAAATCACCCATAACTAGTCGATCCGAGCGCTTGGCAGTTGCGGCTTGCAATTTTCAAAAATTATTGCTGCCATATTTTTTTAAAAAAAGAATGGTTGTCTTAAAATTAAATACCTAAAAAAAAAATCCAACGAATTGTAAAATCCACACAATGTTACTTGCACCCTCCAAGTCTCCAACTACTGGTGATCTAGCATAAGTGACTGTTGTTGGGGGCAAATAATTTTTAAAAAAATTTGGGCTAGGGTTGTGAGGGTGAGATTTGAACCCACGGACCTTGATTTCCTGAAGGTTTGGGCTACCAAAGCTCTTTATCAATTTTATCCTTAAAAAAATACTATTAATATATATAATACTGTGGTGTTTTAAATCACTAACCACTCTTATAGTATGAATGAGAACACTTGTAATGACATTGACCATTTCAATAAATTCATTTACTATTGCTTTTAACAAGTTTTACATTTGGGGAAATTAAACTAATTAGTTGAGAGATTGAGAAACTGATTACGGTTATTAAATCTTACAAGTAAAAATGTAAAGTTTGAAGTAGTGATTAGTACAGCCGTGATGAGAATGACAACGTTTGTAAATATATGAACTATTTTTTTAATATTGATTTGCAAGCATTTACACTTGACATACAAACTGTTTAAAATATGAAATACCTAAAATATACCAAAAGATCTTATATCACCTTAGGTCGGCTGACATTAGATCTAAGCTTAGAGTTGATAACTCTCAAGCACAGTGTTGATAAGCTATATTTATCAAAAAGTCAACACATTTCATTGTCTCTCCATGCGCATGAATAATATAAATATCCCATTTGGAGAAAATGAGAATCCTCGCGATCTCGATCTCAAGTTGAAGCGGGTGGTAATTTTCACTATCTACCATAAGCGAATGGATTACCTCTGTAGAATTTGAGTATAAGTGCATTTTAGTAAGACCCATGTCTTTACGCACTTTTAAACATGAGTAGATTGTAAGAATTTTTACCATAATAAGCAAGCAAGTTCCCAAGTTGTGTAAAAAACCTCCCAACCAGTTTCCTCTATGATCGCATAACAATCCTCTTGCAGATGCCTTCTAGTGTTGCTTGACTAAACCATCAACATCAACTCTAACAAAACCCTCATTTGGTGGACACTATTTGTCCTAAAACCTAGTTGGAAGATTATAGATCTTGTGGTGCATTTTTCCATTTACAACTTCCTCCAAGAGCGAATATTTGCATTGGTGGATTAACTGTAAGTAGTTAGTACTTCCTCCCTTGAAGTCTTGTCGGCATCTATTATTATAAATACTCCAACAAAATATATGAAGACCTTAGTCCAGGGCCATCTAGTAAAGTGAGCAGATCCCACATTGTGATGGCCATTCCATTTTAACCAAACTTTAAAATTATCACTAAATAAGGTACTATAATATATATGGTTAACGATAGAAAGCCACATTGAGCTTGCAATTTCACAATATCTCAGAATATGAAGTATGGATTCCTCACTATGACACTCAAAAGAGTACTCATTTTGTGAACTTATCCCACAACTCTCTCTGAGGGAATTTGTTGGAAGGCTCTCATAATAGACTTGCCACATGAAATATCTTGCCTTGGAAGGCTCTCATAAGACGCTCCATGCAGATAATGAAAAGATAGGGGCTTAGGGATCACATTGTCTAATACCTCTTT
>JBAGKO010000008.1:20411140-20422838 GCA_037177275.1 Acacia concinna
CGAGTCACCTTATTGAACACTATGAAAAATGACCTGATGTGACAATATGAGAAATACCAAACTGCACAAGCATTGTGGACAACTCTGAAAGACAAATTCGGAGGAACATCAACCACTAAACTTAGAAAGTTGACAATTAAGTTTGACACCTACAAGCTTAGAGGAAATGTTTCCATGAAGTAACATCTGAGAGAGATGTCAAACATGATCCAAGAACTTCAGGAAGCTAGACATACTTTGATTGATGAAGAGCAAGTTCAAGTTGTAATCAGATCACTTCCTTCTAGCTGGGAACATAAAAGTGAACTTAACCCATAATGACAACATCATCATTTTTGATGATGTAGTCAAACACCTTGAACTTGAGGATGAACGCTTGGAGGCATACAAGGCCTCCAGACAAGCCTATTACACTGAGAATGCTGGCCTTTCTAACACTAAGCCTAATTCAAAAAAGGCAAGAAATTCCAAAAGAAAGGCAAGAGGGTGGACCAAATTTCAAAAAGGGTAAGTAATTCAAGAAGAAAAAAGGCAGAAAGAAGAAAACTGACCTAAATAAGGTCAAGTGTTATGCCTGCTAGAAAATGGGTCACTTCACAAGAGATTGCCCTAAGCGAAATGACCGTACAAAGGTACTATTGAATTATGTGAATTCACATATTTCCTTTGTTTCTAGTACTGCTTTTCTAACAAAATCTATTTGTTCTTCTTGGATTGTAGACTCAGGCTCAACAGACCATGTGACGAGGGATCGAGGATCCTTCGTTGAATACCGTCGGTTGCCACATCTAAGCAAGTGGCTTTACGTGGGCAATAATGCAAAGATTGAGGTCAGAGGAATTGGTACCTGCAAATTAGCTTTGCGAGGTGGAAAGACCTTGATCCTACATGATGTTCTTCATGCACCAGACATCCGACGGAATTTAATTTCAGTTAAATGTCTTTTAGATTATGGGTTTGATGTAAACTTTCATGGCAAAGTTGCAGACATTGTTAGCAACGGGACCTTTTATGGTTTAGCTTTCCTTTCTAAACAGTTCTTTGTAATGGATATTGTTGGTGATTCTCATATGCATGACTGTTTCGCTATTTCCTCTAATTCTACTGTTGATATGAATATCTGGCATTCTAGATTAGGACACATAAATCAAAATAGGATGATTAAACTAGCTAAAGAGGGTTTGCTAGGTGAAATTCCAAACATGGAAATGTCCTTATGTGAAAACTGTCTAGCTGGTAAGGCAACTAGAAAACCTTTTGGAAAGGCAACGAGAGCTGAAAATCCATTACAATTAATCCACTCTGACATTTGTGGTCCAATGAGTGTGAGGGCAAGACACGGAGCTTGGTATTTTATTACCTTTATTGATGACTTTTCACAATATGGTCATGTATATTTGATCTCTCAAAAGTCTGAAGCACTTGAATGCTTTAGACGATACATAAATGAGGTAGAGAATCAAACAAATCATAAAATAAAAACATTGCGTACTGACGGAGGTCGTGAATATTTGTCCGATCAATTTAAAGAACTCTGTGAAGAAAAGGGAATAATTAGACAACTTACAATCCCTGGCACTCCACAATAAAACGGAGTTGCAGAGAGAAGAAACAGAATGTAGGGATTTGATGGGGCGTACCTGTTGTAGAACTGATCCTTCACAGATACTCACGCTTTGTCTAGAGTCACTAGGAGACCGGAACTGTTGAACACCAAATGCACCAGAGAGTTTTTGAGAGAGGGTGAGAAGTCTATGTTTTTCTCTTAGGTTTTTACGATAACTCTTTATACTTTATATACGTAAACCACAAAGGCATCCATTATAACACGATTAATTGCGTACTTTTGAATTTTGAATAATTTAAAAGATAACCGTTCCCCCCCTTTTCATATATTAGATAAATAATATACGTAATAATATATATAAAATGTAAGATGGGAAAAATCACATATTTTCCCCACATTATTTTATATATTTTTATATTAGCCCCAAAAGTCAATTTATTTTTTTTAATCACCAATGGTGGATCTACATTTTCCAACAATTAAGAAAAACAGTGATCCTTTGCATGAGATTTTCTTTTTTCTTTTTTACTTTAAAATATAATTGAGTTGGGAATTTGGAATTGCACAAGTTTGGTCAAATAATTAAGATAGCAGGAGGAGCTGGGTTGCGCTAGCCAAGGGTATGGTAAACTATTTTCTAGTACATGCATTTATTGAAAGTTAGAACGGCTGTGTTATATTTTCAAAGCAGGACTGTAAACCCTGCAGCTTTGAAAAATTTCTTATTATATGTATATTCGAGTTTAAAAAATATATTAGGTACATTTTAATTGCGAACTGCTGTTACCTTGTTTTTATAACACCAATGAGCTGGAGTGTGTAATGGAAGTAGAAAAGTTTAAAAAATTGGCTGCCACCCATTTTTAGCCATTATAATTGGATTCTGGTTCATGTAGTTTTAAATTGTTGGTATTGATCCTTATAATTTTATAAAAGTTTTGTTAGAATCTAACCACTAATACCTATATTTTTAATGAGTTTTAATTTTGATATTTATTCTTAAAATTAAATTAAGCATTTATGAAACTATATGGATTAAGACCAATGCTTTAAAACTAGAGGGATCAAAATCAAAATTTAATCAAATTGTAATATTTAACAATGATTTTAACCATTGAATAATATATGAAATAGGAGTACGTTTTGTACGCTAACATCTAGCAATTTCAATAAGTGATTTTCTGTAAAGAAGTTGACTACTAGAAGGTTTAGTCTTAAAAAATGGAGTGAGTAATTGTTTAATAGAAGTTAGAAAGAATAAGTGTCAAAAAAGAATTATTTGTTTGGAATAACTTATTTAAAAATAATAAGTGATTTATTACGGAGAAAGAAATAATTATGTGAGAGTAATCTTTCTCGTACTTTAAACATAAATATTTATTTGATTAAAATAAGCCATAACAAACAGTTTTGTGAGAATTTGAGGTTAAGTTCACTGAAAACGTAGATAATTAGGGGGTTAGGGGTTAGGAGCTAGGAGTAATAAATTTTGGTTGGAGAACAATTGAAACATGAGATAAAGTGCCTGTACTCCACAAATGTGGAAATAGTGAAGTTCCTAATGTTACTTTCGCTTCATATTAGGGAGAGTACTGTCAACAACAGATTTGTGGCAGCAATTATTTGCAGACCCCAACCAACCAGAAAAGCACTGTACTCCCCCGCCAGTAGGAAACTTTATCTTGGATGTTGATGGATCAGTGAGGGATCAGCAGCAAGCAGCAAGCAGCATGTGGCGGGTGATCAGGAATGAGAAGGGAGAATGGATTATGGGATTTCAGAAAGGCCTTAGTTCTTGTTCGGTCATTGAAGCTGAATTACAAAGTGATTATGAGTCTGTTTGTTTTTATGTTTGAAATCGTGGTTTGCGCAAGCCGAAACAAAATTCCTCTCATATATTTATTTTAGAATCCGTAAAAGTTATTTTTAAATTATAGTGTCAAACAGACACTGTAACAGGTTTAATTTTGACGAACAACACGGGTCTTAAAAGGATTTCTGTCTTTTCAAATTTCCTTAAAGCAATTAATCTGATTTTGAGAGAAACTACACCAGATCATCCTTTAAGGGATCTTGTTGTGGATGCCCGGGATTTACTCTTTCAAAGTGATCAATACAAGTTGAAGTACACAAGGAGAGAAAAACTGCGTTGTGCTGATGTTCTAGCTAGAACAGGACATGCTAACTTATGGCAAATGGTGCTCTTACCAACAGTGCCTCCGGCTTGCTCAAGGATATTTTTTTGAAGAGTTGCAGTATTGCGAGCAGATTGGGTCTTCACTCTGCAGTATGGACCTAGTACTTATTCAAACAAGCTAAAGCTTGCCAATTATAACAATAATAAAAAAAAAGGTGCCTGTACTCCCTCTTGTTCATGACGAAAGTTGCCCTTCAAGGCTACTTCATGATTTTAAATATAAGGTATCCATGAAGAAACTTTGTCTTAATTCGAGTTACGCTTATCGCAAAATTGCCGTCTACAACAATTCTGTTGAAGCTTTGCATCTAATTAATCATGACCTATCTTAGGATCATCTCTTCAACGATCATGTTAGACAAATTCTGCTCTTCCTAATACATAATTAAACAATCACTTTTGATATTAGTGAAAAGAAGTCAATTGATGTGCATATTTTTTAACTCCTTAAAAGCATAAAATGGATTTTAACACCATCATCATAAATATTCCCTGAGTGGAGTAGATAATACTCTTAGAAGATCGTTACAATATAGGGTTAAGGGGTTTAAATACCTCAAAAGTATTGCACTATAGGTTATGGACACTTAAAAGTTTTTGGGGGGTAAAAATACTTCGGAAGTTTTTAAAAGGGGGCAAAAATACCTTTCCGTTAAATCCACAAATGGTCAACATCTGCTGACTCTATATATGTTGACGTGGCATGTCTATAAGGCATCCACTTCACTTTTTATTACAGTTAGTCATCTAAAAATTCCGAAACCTTAACAGAAAATCCCTAAAAATATTAGGAGACTACCATTAATATTTTAGAATTTTTGGATGTCTAAAACTCTCAGAATAAAGTTTTCCGTAAAACCCATTTTACCGATAATTTACCGATTTCAAGGGCTTTTACTCACATAATTGATTTTCTTTTCTTGATTTTTATTGCATAAAAAATTTCCTAAAACAATATACTAATTTTCCCATATCTCAATCCAGAATATTAAGGTCCCAATATATTTGATAATATCATTTTTTGGCCAAAACCCCTGTCTGGCCAAAAATTATGAAAATATTCAAAAATTCATAATAAATTCCTCATACCTCGAAACAATATTCTGACTGTACTATAATGTTTTGGACACCCTCTACTACTTTCTAGGATTTTATGGGAATTTTTGGTGATCTTGGACTTGTCTGCATGTCGGGTCCCATGTAATATCTCAAAATTTTTATTGGCCAGAAAAGGGTATTTTGGGCCAAAATAGTGATTTTGGGGTAAACCGAGTATCGTACCTTGATATTTTCTTAGGCCTAGATGAGGTATTTCAGATGAGGAGAAGGCCTAAGTCTGTAGAGGATTGAAATATTTCACAACAATTAAAATGAAATTTTCTAAAAAATCTGCAAAGTTTTCGAAATATACTAAAATTTTTTGCACAGAGGTCCTTCCATAGATTTCATTTCAATTGTTGTGAGATATTACATGGTACCCAACATACGGACAAGTCCAAGATGCCTGAAAATTCCCATAAAATTCTAGAAAGTAGTAGAGAGCATTCAGAACATTATGTCACAGTCAGAATGTTGTTTCGAGGTCTGAAGAATTTATTATGAATTTTTAAATATTTCCATAATTTTTGGCCGGACATAGTTTTTTGCCAAAAACTGATATTATCATATATGTTGGGACCTTAGTGTTCTGGATTGAGATATGGGAAAATTAGTATATTATTTTAAAAAATTTTTGATGCAGTAAAAATAAGAAAAGAAAACCAGTTATGTGAGAAAAAACCCTTAAAATCGGTAAATTATCGGTAAAAGGGTTTTATAAAAAAATTTATTCTGAGAGTTCTAGACATCCAAAAATTCTGAAATATTAATAGTAGTCTCCTGATATTTTTAAGGATTTTTTGTGAAGGTTTCAGAATTTTTAGATGACTAGTTGTAAAAAAAAGTGAAGTGAATACCTCATAGACATACCACATTAGCATATATAAGGTCAACATACGTTAACCATTTGTGGATTTAATGGAGGGGTATTTTTGCCCTCTTTTAAAAACTTCCAAATGCCCATAACTCATAATGCAGTACTTCTGAAATATTTAAGTCCCTTAACCCTACAATATATATATATATATAAAAGGTATTTTACAAGAGTTTGTATAATATAATTTTACCACCTTCTACCCCCCGGGGTTCAATGGAAAGCAAGCTAGTGCAAATCAAATCATTGGACAAGTTCGAGCTCAGACAAGGTGGTCAAGTTGGCAGCTTTGCAGAGCTCATCTAGAGACGAATACAAAAATAGATTGGTTACCTCCTCCTGTTGGATGGATGAAAGTAAATGTGGATGGGGCTTACAGTGAAGCTGGGAATCATACAGGTAGTGGTGGAATCATCATAAATCATGAAGGAGAAGTTATAGATGGTTTCAATATGCGATTAGGAAAGAAAAAAATCTCTTCATGCAGAGTTATAGGCCATTCTAATGGGGTTATAGTTGGCATGGGACTTCAATTTTAAGAAGGTAGTACTGGAATCAGATTGCTGGGACGCAGTAGGGTAGCTTACTGGTGGTTGGGAAGATGATCATGTAGAGGTAGAGCTTTTATTAGAAATTATGCAGATCCTTAACTGAAGCTGGGAGGTTTCTGTGGAATGGTGCACTAGGGAGTCTAATACTTTCACTGATCGTCTAGCTAAGGAGTCTCTAAGTGCTTCAGAAGTTTTCACTCTTTTTAGAGAGCTTCCAATGTTTGTAGGTGGCCTAATACAAGCTGATAGGGTGATATAGTCTGTCTTTTGCTTTGAATCATTAAAAAAAATAATCATGATTCGTTATATGGTAAGAGATTAACTCTTTTGGACTCATTTAGTAAATATTTGATAAAAGAAGAGGACAAGTGTTTATTTAGAATAGCTTATAAGTGACTTATTGCAGAGTATGGAGTAAATATATAAGAAGAGTGTTTTTTATACTTTGTGCGTAAGATCTTATATGAAAGATATATTTTTTATACTTTGTGTATAAAATTTTATTTAAGCAAAATAAGTTGAATCAAACAAACCCTAAATTTAGGTGGTGAGGTTAGGGCTGCTAAGTTTTGGGTAAAGTGTTTAGCCTCAGTGCCTCCCCTACGCACCTATCATCTATTCCATCCTTAAACTTAATTGATTCCCTTTAATAATTAATACCCATATCTGTTTTCAGTTATACATGTTTCAGTACTATTTTGAATATATAATCCCGGTAACTCGAAGCACCCCTCTCCATCTCTACTGGGCTCCTTAGCCCATTCCTTTTTCTCTTTTCTGTGCTGGCCACTCAGGCGTCCGGCCCCACTTTCTTTTGTTTTTTAAATACTTTTGATCATGTTTAATTTTGAAAATTAATACTTTGGTTTGGATACAACTTGGAATTATTCTTTTCTTGCCCTCCCACTTGACAAGTTGCCCATGTTCCAATGCTGTGGCCTTCACATCCAAAAAAAAGACCATGGACTGCACCAATTTATAAATCTCTATGTTCCTTGTTATGTCCTTCTATATAATCTTTATGCTCAGAAATGATTAGATTAATTAATAACAAGGCCCTGAAAGCTGATTTGTGAGCTCACAGCGTGCCTCTCCCGCTGTTCCCATTATTCCGTTATTCGCTCCTCTATTATAATCTCAAAATTTCCCCCAACACCTCCACCTCTCACCGGAATCTGCCCAATTTACTCCCTTCTTCGGCAGTGGCACCATCTCACCGTTGCCTCCAGGTATTGTGTCATTCTCACTTTTTTGTCCTGTTTGGTTTTCATAAATTAAATCAGCGGGAGCAATTCATTTCTTGCTTTTTTGTTTGTGACCTTCATGGGTCGATTGCGATTTCTGATGTGACCTTTACCAGTACTACCGTACATTTTTCCTATCCCCGCATCTTTTTTAGTATCACACGTGACGGCGTTTCCTAGACAGGTGGCTTTCATCCTTGTCAGTTGTCTCCGCTTAGCAACTCCTAATCTCCTATTTCTTTCGAGCGTCTTAGTTTCTAAAATCTAAACACTGGCAGCTCAATGATGCTATGACATCCTCGTGTAATGCACAGTTTTTTCATTTCCCCTCTACTCTTCATGTCCATTAAACTATGAAGAGTCCTTTTACTTGCAGTCCTGTTAAGTTTATCTGATTGAGTACGGCAGAAGGCTCTGGGGACGCAGGAAGTAAGAGGGAGGACTCAGAAGATAAGAAAAACTGAAAACCCCACACCCTGGGAAGAAAAAAGAAAGATTGGAGAGATTAATCTGGAACCTTTTGTTTTAAAAATTTTGAGCCAGTGTTTATAGTCAAGAGTAAAATCATCTGTGTATTGTTCTAGCCGAGTAAATGTTGCTTCTTTAACCTAATGGCTATTAGAAAGCGCAATTGGAGTGTTATGCTATGATGCCGCATGTTATGTGGAATTGATGGATGATATAATTTATGGAAGCTAATAGATTGCTTGTTTTTAAAGTAGATCATGAACTAAGGGAATTCATTGTGAGATGTTGATGTGCAGCGGTTTCTAATAATTTGAACTCCGTTTTAAACGCATGTATTTGGTATATAGCTTTGCGTTACAGGGTAGATAGTTGTCAATAGAAGACATATCTATATTCAGGTGCGCATGCATGTGTCAGTGTAGATTTGGTTCTTACCTCAAGTAAATATGTGCACGGGACTTTGATTGGCAATTTTAATACGTTTGAGCAGGTTTTATTATAAGACGAATCCTTCAATGGCCAAAAAGCCTGGACCAAGACGCAGCAAATTATCAGTGTACTTTTACATTCCTAATATCATTGGTGGGTATTCATCTTTAATGGTACATAGTGTTTCTCTGCTGCCTACTTACATATTTTGGAACTAGTTCATCTATGACATATATCAGAAGCATGTGGTAGAACTGGGTTCTTACAACTAAAAGGATTTATTGCCACTTTTCATATTTGGAAAACCGGATTTCAGTACGGTGAATGTTTTAATTAAAGACTGCACTGTTCTATTCAAAAATAGTCTGAACACTGTGTTACTTTTATTATGTATCTTCTGTTTGCATCTGGTATTTCTACTTCAAGGAACTTATGTATAACCTTCCAAAGCAATTAATTTAATTCTCCCTTTGGTAATTCTCCATGATTTCACTATTTAAAACTGATTTTGTGGTCTTGTAGGATACATCCGGGTTCTTGTGAACTGTGCTGCCTTCTACTTATGCTTCAGAAACAGAATGCTTTTCTGTATTCTTTATTTTTTTAGGTGGGAAGCAGTTTCATGAATGCTTTCAAGCACCATTCTTTATGTTCTTTAACTTATATGGAACTAGGGGCATAATGTGGCTGAACTTGTTTTTTCAGCTTTGTCTGTGATGCTGTGGATGGTTGGTGCGCTCGCAAATTTAACCAAGGTACAAATTTCTTTATTCATGTTGTGCCAGTATCAATTTATGTTTCAAATTCTTCTATTAAATACAATAAATACACAAGTAGTGTTAATTCTAGCTGAAGGTACCTGGTCTCATCTCTACTCAATAACTGCACTTTGCCGTTGCATGCTCGTTATAAAGGCCAAATGCAGTGTGCATTTAATCATTGGTTGTTTCAGGTTTGCTGATTTGTTTTGAACGTTATTGTCAACCAGTAGTTATTACTCTTTGTAAATGAGATCAAAGGTGCAAAAAGGCACATCTAAGGCACTTAAGGCAGTGTGACAAAGGGTTCTTGTCTATATGTTGTTTCAGGCATGATCATTTAGTCAGGACCTCACCTCTATTGCATTTTTGTTGTGGCAATTCCCTTTATTTTGCTGCCCAAGTAAACTCTAGATGATTATTATTTTTATTATTGGAAATGGTAAAAACAATAAATAAACCCCAAAACTTATCCACTGAACTCGCACAACTCTGGGCTTGTAGAAACCCAAATTAAGAGTCAAGAGGAGCCAATTTAAACGAGATAAAAGAAAACGTTGACTGATATATATCCTAAAAGAGGTGGATATGACATGACAACTTCGGAACTGATATGATCTAATGGTTACGATGGTGGATTCTAGAGCTGTTTTCTAGTTTCAGCGCTTGGGTTAACACACTTTTACACTTTTACCTCAATGTGTTGAGCCCCTTTTGATGCCTTGATTTAGGGCACCTCCTAGCTTTAGATTGTTGTCAATTTGCAACATCTACGCCCTCTCACACAATCACATGCGTGTGTGTATATATATATATAAATTTCTATCCTATGAACACGGTCAATTTGCCATCCACCAAATTCAATAAAGATATTCCCCCATTTTTCCCTTTCCTTAAATCCATTTTCCATAAACAAAACGCAGCCTTGAATAATTAATGTAAGCTTCAGGCAGAAGTTGGTATATTTATTACTACGACACATTTATATTGTGTTTTTACTCTCATTTTTCAGTGTCAACGTTTGGAGCTGTTTTAGACATGATAACGGACAGGTAACTCAATCTCCACATTTGATACACATATACACATTATTCTGAGTGCACAGGCACCAGCATTAACACAATGGGACACAATGACACAACAAATGTGGAGTATCTATATGCAATTTGAAGTGTCATGTAGTGTCTAGTGAGTGCTGGACATGGATTTGGTTCTCATTTTGAAGTGCGCTTGCTTCACATGCATCTTGCACATACACTTTTGCACATAGACGTCAAGGAGAAGCGGTAATAAATAATGATGATGCCATAATTTTAATATTTTGTTTTCTCTTTTACTCATTTGGATTATTTGTTCCTCCATTCCAGAATCAGCACAGCTTGTCTACTTGTAATTCTTTCTCAAGTATATGAGTAAGATTTTTCAGGCCCTCATACTTTTCTTTAAATACTGGAATTTTAAGCATGGCTGTCTGACATTCGGGTTGAATCTTTTTGAAGGCCTGGTTTGATTTTTTTGTCACTGCTTGCCTTAGATATTGCAAGCCACTGGCTGCAAATGTATAGGTAATGTCTGTAAATGAATCAATGCCAAGTTTTTCCTACCCGTCATATTTTATATACTGTATAAATCTGTGGCTATTTGTTTTGTTCCTTATGAAGTTCTTTTTTATGGATCTTCATGCTTCAAATGCAGCACTTTCTTGCTGGGCAAGGATAGCCATAAAGATGTTAAAGACAGCACTAGCTGGCTGTTTAAGGCATATTATGGGAATAGGATGTTTATGGCTTACTGTTGTGTCTCATGTGAGGTAATTGTCTTGGCTTCTTGATCACTTTTGATAAAAATCTTCTACATTTAAATTAAAAATTTCTCATTTCATAGGTACTTTACTTAATCCTATTTCTTCTGTCGGAGAATCAAACAGACAAATTGGTTGATGTAAGTTCTATGTGTGTTTCAATTGTTTTAGATGTCTGTGTCTTGAAGGGTTCCCCAAGATTTTTTTTATTAGCTTCTCAATTGTCAACCCTTTTCAGGTGGTAGCGAGTAGTTTGCTAAAGATCTCAGTTGTTTCTTTCTTGGTTGGTACGAGTTTATTTGGATGGGCAATCAAGCAAGTTGTAAATATCATTCAGGTTTGTACGTAAAAAGTTTATCCTTTTTCCACAACATAACAGAAGATCTAGTGCGCGATGTAAACTCAACCCCACTCAATAGTCATCTTAAGTTGTCTTTGGCATAGTCATCAACATGATAATTACATTTACATTGAAACATAACATTGGGAATTTACTGAGAGGATGCGTCCGGTGACGACGGTTTATTTGCATAAAAGTTTTGAAATGCCAACTTACCTTCATGAATTGACTTAGAGCCTGTTTGGGATGACTTTTTTGGATTCTAAGTTGCTTTAAACTGCTTTAAAGCTTCAGAAGGTGTTTGTGGGAGCTTTTTTTTTTTTTTTTTTTGGTGTAGTGGCTTTTGATGATAAGTCAAAAGGTTTCAATTC
>JBAGKO010000008.1:20422938-20448893 GCA_037177275.1 Acacia concinna
TTTTGATGATAAGTCAGAAGTTTTAACTTCTATAAAAAAGTCACTTATATTGTCAATAATTTAAATATAAGTCACATTTATAATCTGACTTTTATCCAAAAGTTACTATTCATAAATCACATTGAAGAAAAAAAAAGATCACTTCTTCACTGCGCTAATCCTATCAACTAGCATATTAGTTGGTACTTCAGCTTATTCCTGCTCAGCATGGTCTTTATCATGATGCAACAAAGTACTAATGTCACTAACCATCCATTCAAAGAACTCTCTTCACCTTCTCAGCTAAATAAATTTGTCAGATTTAGTTATTTCATTTATTGCATTTTATATTGAGCCATGATCATACTAGCATTTTTTTTTTCATTTCATTTTATTTATACTTATATTTACTTCATATATTATTTAATCTGCACTAAGACATTTGTGATGGTTCCAGATGAAGACAGCTGCAGACGTGTGCGTGCTTCATGACATTGAGAAAAAACAAAAGCAAAAGCGCTAATGCTTCTTCCGTGATTAATATGATTACACAACTAACAAATTAGTCTTCGAATTTGCATGCCTATTTTGCTGTAATTTCCGAACCTTTGAAGTGCAAGATTAGCGTTAATCGGCCAGAAATCTGCCCTGCTGTTAATTGTTTCAGTGGCTCAAACTACTATATTGTTAATTGACATACTTGTCATATTGTGTAAATAATTGTGATTTTCACATTATTTTTACTCCACATATAAAAGGGTTGCCACTCAAAAAAAAAAAAACCACAGCCGGAGAATTGAGGCTATTAAATCTATAATATGGTGTTTGGTTCAACGGGGGAATGGAGGGAAGAATTTGTAATACAAATGAGGGGGGAGGGGGTGACATATTCTATGGAGAGAAAAGTAAGAAAGGGGATGGATTTTAATATTTTCTAATACTATTTGGTTGAAGGGGTGAAGTGAGAATTTTAGTTATTCTTCCAAATCTCTCCTTTTTGGAAGGGAGGGGATAAGAGGAAAAGAAAAGGAAGATTTATTAAAATTTGCCCTTCATCCCTCACTAAGCTTTTTCGAGTCAAATAACCCCTCTCTTGCCTTTCTAATTAATTGTTAGTGGCACAAAACTCATACATTTGTGAGTGCATGAAAATCAGTGTAAGCTATGGATAATATGTGTGGGGCTCAACTAAGTGAAAAGTATGTGCTTTTAATCTAATCATAGTAAACAAATACTTTTTTTCTCCTTCATATTTATAAGTTGTGTTTTAGAATTTTTTGTTGTTGCTATTTTGTGATATTTATGAAATAAATACTACTGTTTCTAAAACTGTCATTATCATGCATATTGATGAATAATTATGGAAAATGGAATTGAGAGGTAAGTAAAAATGGGTAGAATTATTTGCATTAAGTACAAGGCATTTTTTCCCCCAAAAATAGATGTTGAATTTAAAAACATTTAAATTAGTTAAATGTAATTTATAAATATTATCAACATATAATATAAATATAAATTTATTTAGAATCATTTCATTAGGTATCAACTATATACGACTCACATGCATGGCACAAATTCCACACTATGCAGTAGTGTGTATGTATAAATAGTTATGTAACATTTGGGGATTGCTGAGAATCCATAAGAATGAAGTCTAAAGTCGCACCATCTTTGTCGGAATCATCAGGTACACCGTGTCATTGAATAGAAATTATAGAATAGAATCAATACCCACAAGGAAGAATTGCCTCCCATGATTAAGTCACAAGCTCTGGGCCAGTTTATGCAATTGTAATGGGCTTCATGCAGAATCTTCGTTGCAACAGCCCCACTTGCAGTAGACCTCGCTGTCACCAGCTCTAACTCCCAAGTAAACCTTTAGATAATTTTAGATTCTGTCATATTTCTGCCATTTCTACAAGGTTCAGTTGATTCCTCTATATAACACCCAAATAAGCATAAAACACAACCCACATATTGTATGATTAAAATAGAGATACATACTATCATATGTGAATTCCATGGCATGTTACATATGGACCAACTTGAAATCTACCCAAAAAGATTAAAAAAAGAAGGAATCCTGAAGATGCAGAATTATTATAAACCTAAATCATTATACATTTTCAAAAGCAATAAAAAGTTCGATGAAGTTGCCTGGACAATCAAGTCGCTCTTCTAAGGTCCCTGTCTCTAGTCGGTTGACAAAATGATGATTCTGAAAATGAAGTTCCTTGGCAGTTGAAAATGAACTAAAATAGGCTGAGCCCAAAAAACTGGCTTATAATGATGGCCAATCCAATGGCTATTGCAATAAGGGAAGAAGCCCAAGTGAGTTTCTCAGTTATTCTAGGTATTCTATCCTTTAGTGCCTGGCTACATGAACCAATGAATACTGTATAGCTTCCCATTGCAACAACTGTCCCGAGCAAGAACATAATAAGAAATGCAACACCAGCCAAGCGAGAAGGCAAGGCTAGGGCAGGCAATACCATCATCAATGCATCTGGTTGCAGGCCATGAATTATCCCTGTGGCAAAAGTAGCAAAGCCAATTTTCTTCTTTCCTACAGTTCGATTATCAAGCGATTCATAGACACTGACATCGCATTCACCATTTTCCAGGGCAACGCAAGGTGTATGCACTTCTGAAGCTTCCCTAATTCCCATAGCACCAATCACAAGCAGGGTAAGGCCAACCACTCTGGTGCCCCAAGTTCGAATAACCTCAATGTGAAGCTGATCCTTCAGGAGTAGAAAGATTACGCCAAATATAACCTGACCAGCATCATGGCCACAACCCCAAAGGGCTCCAACAGCAGCACTCTCCATCCGGGAACGGCCAATTGACAAAGGAGCCAGAGCTGCAAGGTGGTCAGGCCCTGATAGTGTGTGTAAGCAACCAGCAAAGAAACCAGTCCAAGCGCTACTCAAGAGCTCAGGGCGAATTAGTTTTCCTCCAACTGCAGCTGCAGCAGGAGCACCTGCCTTGGTGGCAGTTTGAAAAGTTGCATAAGCCGCTGGCACAAAGGCTGGTTGGATTAAGATCAGAACAAGAGCAGCGAGTATTGCAACTGTTCGAGCTGTTATCACCTGAGATACAAAAATATCAAAGGCTTTTAATATAGAACACAATCATATGTATTCTCAACTCTAATATATAATCATGATTCAAGAATATCACCACAAGGGATACACCAGCATCAAAACATGATACTAACATAGCAAGCCTTCAGTGAAAGTTTCATACACCCTAGTCTATTCCAGTTATGCATGATTCAATGGGCATTTCAGTAATAAACCCCGATTAAGTAACATTAATATGCAAAGGTAGTTAAGTTTAGCAGCTTTCTTTCATGTGAAACTTTGCCAATCACATGGTCTTGTCCTAAATAGGGCTCGTAAATAAGATTCAGTTAGGGAATGATAAATTTTATGCTTGTCCATCAAATTCTATCTCTAGCACGCAATACATCTAAAAAACACTTTATAATGCCTAATATAATATCCTCGCCTTCAAAGAAATCAAAGGATTTCGCATAGATCAACGATAACAAGATGTCCTGCGTCTTCCAACAAGAGGAATAACGAAGCTGAATGCTACAGGTTGCCGAGTGGAGGCGAATTACTAAATTTAGAAAAAGTGTTCCATTGCGAACCTCAGTTGAACAAACCAAGTAAAGTTTCCTTCTGATTGTTTCTAACATTAAACACCATTTCAAAAGGAAAAAGAAACCAGGAAACAGAAAAATTAGAAAGCCTTTCTATGACCAAACAATCTGCTACACCAAGACACAATCTGAAGAAAGGGACTAAAAGCAAATGCAAGGAAGATCTCAGAAATCTTTATAGACCCAACGAGAATTCAGTCTTTTCACTTGACAATAACAGGAATTACCAACCTTCCGTTGTCGCAAAGCCCCATCTGCGATCTGATTGAGAGAGCCGAATTCGGGACCCGACCTTTCTGAAGAGCCGCCTCCACAGGGAGAAATGGATTGAGAATTAATCGGAGTTGGTGATGAAGTAGAAGAGGGGGTAGCAAACGAAAATGATGATGAGTTATCATGTTTGAAAGAAATTGAGGTGGCCCGCGAAACAATGGAACGAGCTGATGTGGGAAAAATGAATCTAGCAGAATCGAATCGAATCTTTCGATTGAGTGGAGGAGTATAAGGACTGAGATTAATTTTGAGAGAGGTGGAAGAAGATGAGGATAGAAGCCTCTCCATAGCTTCAAGAAGGTGGAAGATTGGAATGAAGAGAATGAGGAGAAGAGGAAGAGGAGCTCTTGGATAAAGCTCCGGTCCAGAAAGTCATCGAAAGTTAAAGTAGTTTTAAATTATTTCATTTCATGGCCAAACTTCATAAGGGTTTTTGCCGATTTTAAAACAAAAATTCCCGAAAACTTTGCTCTCCCAAAAAAACAGAAATCCATCCATCAGCCGAAAGGTTGGTGTTAGACTGTTAGACTGAGGTTAAAGACAAACTTTGTATTAATATAAATTCAAATTCAAATTTGGGTGATCGTCTGTCTAATTAGTAATTACCAACAATCAAAATCTCCATCATGATTAGTAGTAGCAGTTAGTTAGTAGGATGATTTTGATCCATATTAATTAGTCGCGGGGTTAATTAGGTAGCCAACGAATTGAATGCTGGATGCGTTTTTCATAAACTTCTTTTTTCATTATTAATTTATTATCTTACCATCGCCAAAAGTGATATCTTTTTCCTACATAATACTGAATGCTCCTGTTTTTTTTACCCTACTTTAAGCTCGCATTTTTATAATATACTTGTCCCCTTTTATAAAATTTTCTGTGAGTTTGTTATATTTTTACACATCTTATCTCCAATTAATTTCATACATTGTATTAATTAAAATGTTAACACATTTTCTTTATTCTATCTGATTTCCTTTGTTTTCTAGTATCATCTCATATAATCTTTTTCTTCTACTTTCTCTTTCATTGTTTTACCCAGCATTCTCTCTCTTATTCATTCATAAATAAGGACAAATTTTTTAAATTTTTTTTAAATTTATATATTACTTCTAACTAATTTTAATTGAGCTATTTTATTGAGCAACACAATTAGATTAAAAGGAGTTCATATAAGGAGGAAGGGAGTATCCCTCTTCTCTTTATTACTACCTCTAAGCCACATTACAAGTAACTTTAACTAATTCATCAAAACTAAAAAAAAGTAGTTAACTCATTAAATTTGTCTTAAATTAAAATAAATTTTTAACTTTACCTATATTGAATGATATATTAAATGAGGAAGAAAAGTATAAGGAGGCATATTTGAACATTAATTATATGGGTAAAATTAATAAATAAATATTAATTATTCTTCAAGTGACTTGTGTTGCGGACAAACTATTTTTTTAGAAGTGATTTATATTGTAAACGGAATGGTGTGTAAGTCTAATTTGACCAAATGTCACATGGCCAGAAATAGAAGTTAAGACATTTAATATTATGTCTTAAATTGATTTTTTTTTTCCCATAATGTACCCTTGTTTAATAATGATTATTGAAAAAAATGCAATAAATTTTACGTCACCTCCACTTTCATCACAGAAAAAGTAGAAAGCAGATTAATATTTATTAGGGTGTACTTATAATTTTTTTTATAAACTGGATTTATAATAAGAACTGCGTGGGACTACAATTTTTCTTTCTTTCTTTTATTTTTTGGAAGCAAAATTTTCTAGAGTAAAAATATAATTAATGTTTGATTGGACCTACTCATCCCGTTCACCTAAGTTGTTATGGCTAAGGAAAAACTCCTCTATAATACATTACGATTGAAAAACTGGCATTAAATGAAGAAATGGCAAGCAAACTCTGAATGGATTAACTTGTAAATTTATTTTGGAAGTTTTCACTAAAAATTAATGTTACATTATTTTATTTTCGTATTCAATTCTAACCGATGAAGTTTCAAAATATATAATGTTACAATTTTCTATTAAAAAGTTAACAATTCAATTTTTAACAGGCAATACTGATTTTTTAATAGTATAAGTAATATTACTACATTTTAAAACTTCTTAAAATAAAATTGAACATGAACAAAGTATTGGGATTCAATAAGACAAAAGTAGGGGGCATGAGTGGCCTCTCAGGAATTTTTGTTTTTTCTTTGCCAGAAGAGTGAATACAAGTTGGTTGTTACTTTATTAATGAGACAAGGACCAATTCAAAGTTTTTTAGCTTTTAGTTTTCAGGTTGAAATAATTAAATTTATGGGATTAAACTCTAAAGAGATCATTCAAACGCGCAGCCTCTCTTTCAAGTTTCAAATAGCAAACACGTATCATCCACAAATGAGTGGTTGGGATGGTAGGCCATGTGTTTGATCCGTTGCCTAAGAATTTACTCATTTATTTGACCTCAGAATATGAGAATAATGAAAATTGAGATATGTCTGGTTTACATATAAGAGATAATAATTACTTCCTCTATTTCTATTTATAAGGCTCTATTGACTTTTTTTGAGAATCTTAGAAAAATCTTAAAAAAGTTAATTACATTATTTTAAAACATTAAAATTTACCGTTTTTCTTCAAATTATGTTGTTTGACTTATGAACTAATATATAATATGATATATGATATGATTAAGTAATGTAATTAGCTTTCTTAGGATTTTCTTAAAATTATTTAAAAAAATCAATAGAGTCTTATAAATAGAAACGAGGGTAATAGTTTTTTTTTAAATTATTTTAAGAAAGGAAAATGGCCTAGAAACCAACAAATTATCCAAGTAGGTGCATGTTACAAGAGCGAGTGAGGCTCCATCATAGTAAATAGGACTATTTAAATATAATAAAAGGAACAATATTTTGATAATGTGTTGTGTGATAACTGATGATGAATATAAAGGGCACTATAGATGGAATTACAAATGGTATGCAGGTAAAAAAACTAATTTAGGAATAAAATTTAGGAATTATTATCCTTATGTTGTGGGAAGCAATATCCCTTTGTGCTATAGACTATAGAATGAATTAGTCTCAAGTCGAGAATAATTTGGAATACTCTTGATCAAATGAAGAAAAAGAAGAAGGAATGCTTCGTATTCTCATAAAATAAAAAACAATCATTTTATATTATGATAAATATTTTGTATTTTATATTATGATAAATAATAATAAAAAAGCAATCATTTTATTGAATTGTATGTCATTTCTGCGCATAGGTCATACTAATCAGATCTCCGAATTATTTCATTTTTATTAGACTCACCTAGTGTGCGACATTATGATAACTTCTTTTAACATGTTGATAATGATATGATCGATTCGCTTTTAAAATGGTTAAAGCAATTCACTTAAATTTTAAACTAAATTTGTCATGACGGTTAGATTTTGTATGGGATTTCAAAATAATAAGTTTTTCTAATTAAATATAAATTTAGCGAAAAGCCTTTTTTGAGTGTTAAAAATAATATATAATAATAAAGAAGATATCGAAACACTCCCTAAATTTGGCTATGACAATGTGATTTTTTTTTTAGTTCCTCATCATCTCCCGTCACAAATTATTTAGGAGTCAAACGAAAAGCCACATATTTATATATAAAATTAAGAAAAATAATGTCACTATTTCTGATTTACACGCAATGATTTACAGATGATGTAGATTTTGAAGAAAAGTAGAATGAATGGTGGGAAGAAAAAGTAGGTGGAGTAGGCTGATTTGGACAGGTGTTCGGTGATGATAGGGCCACGTCATATTACGTGTTTGGAACCAAATGAAGAAAGCAGCCAAACAAGACGTACCCTCCCCACTATCCGCCATGCTTTAGGCTTGCACTTTCGTGTGTCTGCCACACGCTCCATTCCCACCTCTGATATTTTTCCTAAACTCATCATGACATCTCATTTCAACTCCTCTTTTTTTTTTTTTTGGTCTTGTTGGACTCCTCTAAATTCAAAAAGTTAATGCTTAAGCTACACGTCAACAATTATGAATAGTTGTAACATATATAACAAAAAAATGTCTTAATTCATTTATTAGTTTTTAAAAACACAGACTTATTATTCTAAATTCTAATTGTGATGTTTCATGTTGATATTATTTACAAAGATAGTATTTTTTTTTGTTAAAAATAAAAATGATATTAATAAAGATTAATGCAAGACAAAGAAAATAGGACAAGAGTGTAAATTCAAAAACTTAAAAAGAAAATAAGGTTTTACTACTATATTTTATATTAACATCAAGTTTTAAAAAAGAGGTGAGAGCAAGTGGTAGATGTCACATCCAATGAAGTAGATCTTTTAGTCACTTTCACAATCAATTCAATGGGATAAGGTTTTGTTCCTAATACAAGTAATACTTGCCGCACTATTTCCTTGGATTAGGGTACAGTGTTTGAGTTATCAATCCATAACAAAAGAAAGAGAGATTCGAGGAACGTGAGAGGATGGGCATAACAGTCCATAATCGATGGTTCACAAACAGTTAATGAGAGCTAGTGATTCCTTAAATTACAGCATTCAGTGGTCAAACTTTCCCCTCATAAAATGTTAGGATATAGTCTTAATGAGAGTCATGATGCCTCTTTAATTAAAGACAATGCCTACCATTGTGCAGTTGTGCTAAGGTTTATTTAACCCAAAAATATGGAAAGAATTGGTTTTTATAAGCTGCGAGTTTGACTGACAAACATATAAATCATATAGCTTAAACAAAAGGACAAGTAGTGATGAAAATGTGATCCAAGGTTTAATTTCTTGAATATGCAGATAGCCAAAAGGACACAAATTATATATCAGCAGCCAGATGATGGCATTTAAGAATGTCACGTGAAGGGAGACTATTTTGCAGGAGCTAATTCCACATGATCAGGAGCTAGAAATTGTTTGAAAGCGAGTGAAAAATTGACTAAAAGGAGTTTCTAAAAAGGAATCAAAAGATCCTATGCTGGGAAGATAAGACTGAAGTCTTGTTTCAAAACCATTTTTAGCGTTAACAACACAAGAATAATTTACTAGTCCAACAAAAGCAAAGCAATCTTCCTTCATTGATTAAGAAACAGGGGTCTTAAAAATCGTGTCAGTAATGAATATGCGTTTTGAGAAGAGTTCTTGGACCTAATCTCATACTTGGATAGCATGAGAAAATACATAAAGGAAATTAAAAAAACAAGGAAAAGAATTATGAGATTGACATGTTTTCTGCCTGGTGTTCTCTTCAAAAAGTAAACAAAATTGGCAAAGTAAAGAAATTTTGTAGGAAAAAAATAGTAAATCTCTTGAAATTTATAGGGGTAAGCTAAGTTACAAATAATATTGAATCCCCAACCATTTATGTATCGAGAAATGGTAACATGCTAAAAGTAAAATTGAATTTGCACGTGCTTGAAACTTCCATGAGTTTGAAATGGGTGACATCTCATGTTTTTTATTTCTAGGCACATATATCCTCTTATTAAAACCAATAATATTTGAGATATATCTCCTAATAGGGATTTAAACTTTAGTTCATCACATCATGAGGAACCAACTTTTTCCACTAGACTCAACTCTTATTGGTGAGACAACTTGAAATTTGAAAATGGTAATGAGTGCCTTGCTCATGGATATCTAAAGTTTTGAACTAGTTGATACTCAATATATGGTACATTCATAATCCTTAAATTGAAAAATAGGTTCATTACATTATAAGGAACTAACTCTTTTCACTAGACTCAACTCCCGTTGGTGAGACATCTTGAAATTTGATAATGGTAATGAGCGTCATGCTCATGGATATTTAAAGTTTTGAAACTAGCTGATACTTAATATATGATATATCCATAATGTAGGTTCATCACATTATAAGAAACCAACCCTTTTCACTAGACTTAACTCCTGTTGGTGAGGCATCTTGAAATTTGATAATATTAATGAGTGCCATGTTTATAGATATATGAAGTTTTAAACTAGCTGATACTCAATATATGGTATATCCATAATTCTTAGATTGAAAAATAAAAATCAACTAACAGAAGTATGGTAACCTGAAGATTTGGGCCAAGCCCAAAAATTGAACTGGACTTTTCCCCTTGTGGCCCAACTTAAAATTTCGGAATAACAGCGGATGATCTGAGCCCCTGAACCATAAATATAAATACATTAATACGTTATCCACTATCATTGCACCAAACGAGAGGCCGAAACACTCCCTGCATTACTTCCATTCATATCTGCCTCTCGTCAACTTCCTTTATCTGTAGAGGCTCAAATCCCATAGGCAACCACGCTCACTACACCACCCTACATACCCAACAACACGATCCTAATAATTCTTTGATCCACCACATGGACTCATCTTATTGGTCTAGAATAAAATGTTTTGTTCCTTTGCTTCACACCAGATCACCAAGCTTATTAACTGAAATTTCGTTTCGGAGTTGTCTCGCGCACTCTCCACCTCTGAACACTTTTTCTGCTTCTCTTCATGGCCAAGCCCGTGTCCATCGAAGTCTGGAACCCAAATGGAAAATACAGAGTCGTTAGCACCAAATCCATGCCCGGAACTCGTTGGATCAACCTCCTGATACAGCAAGATTGTCGCGTTGAAGTAATCGGCTTCCTCTGATCCTTTTCTGTTATTTTTGCTTCTCTTTATTTTGAGTTGCTTTTAGTGTCTTTCTTCTGTTGAAGTGACTACAAGTTTCTCTGTTCATGCTCAGATATGTACCCAGAAGAAAACTATTCTGTCAGTTGAAGATATCATTGCCTTGATTGGTGATAAGTGTGATGGAGTTATCGGTCAGGTAATAACAATACAATGGGTCATATCAGAATTCAGAAAAGTTCGAGTATTTCAATCTTTCTTGTGTTCTAGGTTCTTTGATTTTGTTACGTTTGTTTCCTTCTTTTGTTTAAAAATGAGTTGGTGTTACAGCTGACAGAAGACTGGGGAGAAGAGTTGTTTTCCGCATTGAGCAGAGCGGGAGGCAAAGCTTTCAGTAACATGGCAGTTGGTTATAACAATGTTGATGTCAATGCTGCAAACAAGTACGGTGTTGCTGTTGGAAATACTCCTGTAAGTCATCTTTACCCTCACTGCTTTACATCAACCTTAATAAAGGCACTCAAGTTGTCTTGTTGCAAAGTTAGCATTTATGTAGGTTTCTTTAATAGCAGACACGAGGTATTTCTTCTCTACATAAACCAGTAGATAAGTTATTTCGTGATTACTGAGAAAAAAAGTCCCATCAATTGGGCGGTAATCATTCACCACTCCAACTAATGGCCAAGGGAAAAAAAAAACTTTCAACATGAAAAAACTTTACTATAGGAGTTCATAAAGGCATAAATAGTTTTTATTACATTCTCTAACATTCATTTTGTTGCTCATTTCATAGGGAGTGCTGACAGAAACAACAGCAGAGCTGGCAGCTTCACTTTCTCTAGCAGCTGCTAGAAGGATCGTTGAGGCAGATGAATTCATGAGGGCAGGATTATACGATGGATGGCTTCCTCATTTGTAAGAATATATATATAATATGGATTTTACTTTTTTACTTGTCTATTATACGCTGAAATAAGTTACATACTCTTGTAATGGCTGGAATGAGTTCTTTACTTCTCCCATAGATTTGTTGGAAACTTGCTTAAAGGACAGACTGTTGGTGTTATTGGAGCTGGTCGTATTGGATCTGCTTATGCGAGAATGATGGTAATCTTTCATTGAATCAAATATTGAAATCTTAAAGCACCTCTGGGCTTATTTGATTGAGTTGCATGTGTTGAATGCTATATTTATGTTTTTTGGTCAATAGCTGAATGCTATATTTATGTTTCTTGGTCAAAAGCTGAATGCTATATTTCTCAAACTGCTAGTTAACTGAAAACGGACTAGCCTGCATCGGCATAATGTCCCGCTCTAAAGTTCACTGCATTGTTTACATACTGGATTTCGATTTGATTCTGATTCTCTATTAATCTAATTTAAATAGCATTTTGCATTGTTGATGACAGAAAAAACTTTTGTTCTACTGTTTTAGGTTGAAGGGTTTAAGATGAACCTCATTTACTATGATCTGTACCAGTCCACACGCCTAGAGAAGTTTGTCACAGGCATGTTCTTGACTTGAACTTATTAAGCAATACAAAACTCTGCAAGTTGATGCCTTACATTTTCCCCATTATTGCAGCTTATGGTGTATTCCTGAAAGCAAATGGTGAAAAACCAGTAACTTGGAAAAGAGCAGCATCCATGGAGGAGGTGCTTGTGGAGGCAGATGTCGTAAGGAACTTGCGCCATGAATTATTTGAAACTTGCATGTCTTTTTCTGACTGTTTCAAAATAAAAATGAGCTTGTGTGGGTGCATGTTGTAGATTAGTCTCCATCCTGTCTTGGATAAAACCACCTATCATTTGGTCAACAAGGAAAGTCTTTCAAAGATGAAGAAGGTAAAACTTGAAGAGTGCTTAGTTATTAACAGCCTAAAGAGATATAAAATGTGGAAATGATGCTATATTCCAAATACAATACAGGAAGCAATTCTAATCAACTGCAGCAGAGGGCCAGTTGTTGATGAAGTTGCTCTTGTGGAGCACTTGAGAGAGAATCCTATGTTTCGAGTAGGCCTTGATGTATTTGAGGTAATGTTAACTTTTTGGTGTGTCTTGCTGTACAATGTCTTATCCATCTCTCGACAATTTTAAAGAATTGACTTTTATCAGGATGAGCCCTACATGAAACCTGGGCTTGCAGAAATGAAGAATGCCATTGTGGTACCCCATATTGCATCTGCTTCCAAGGTAATGCTTTTCACTTGTACTTTGCCAAAGAATAATCCCATATATATCTACTCTTTGAAGGGCGACAAGTTGCAAGAGTCATCAAAATTATTTCTTTGTTGCTTGCAGTGGACCCGAGAGGGAATGGCAACACTGGCTGCTCTGAATGTTCTGGTATGTCTTTTTATCTGAGGATGAATCTCTTGCTGTTGGAAGCTAATAGCGCGGAAAAGAATTGTTTTTAATGACATGTCAAAACTAAGTAGCTATTGGAAAACAGATGACGATTTTAAATATTAAAATACAACATATGAAATTTGAGCATAAAACAAAATAGGATTTGTTTCTCTTTTTGGCACAAATGGCTGAAGAAAAATTTAAACTTGCTTCTTTGCAAATGATCCAAACCCTTTTGCATGAGGCGATTCACGCTACAGAAAAAGTAGAGAATTGAACAAATCTTCTGAAGTTGAATTTGGTGAAGTTGAATGCAATGTATCAAATATTAAATGTACAGTTATATGTTTAACTTTACAATTTCAAAGATCCTCAATTTTAGGGGATACAGATCTGAGAAGAGAATAGTTAGTGAAAGAATGAGAAGTTAGTGCAAGATACTTGGTAGACAGCTGAGATAGTGGCTTGGGATTTGTTTATGATGAATATAATTTGTCTGCGGCTTACATAGAAAGAAACTTATACATAGTTTGTTAAAAATTCAGGGGAAAATTAAAGGATATCCAGTGTGGTATGATCCAAACAAGGTGGAACCTTTCCTCAATGAGAATGCTCCTCCTCCAGCTGCATGTCCTAGCATCGTTAATGCTAAAGTCCTGAGTATGATATCATAAAATATACAAGACACTTGAACTAAGTTTTCTTGAACAACTTTTTGAAGATAAAAGTTATGGTTAATTTCTTCCTCAATGCAGGTTTGCCAGTTTCAAAGCTGTAAGATGCACGCGTGCCTCTGATCTTGCGAGGGCCTCCAAGAGCAAACAAGTGAACAAAATTTTTGTATTTTGAGTTGGGCTCTCGGGTAACATGAAATAATTAATTACCTCAAGGAGAGCTCTGGCATGTGTCTCTACTTTGTGTATGACTGATGACAGTGAATGTATAACTTCTGTCTTGTAATACAGCTTCATGTGCTTGTTGTATTATTTTCAAAGATTAAGCATGAATGAAGTCGTGACTTGAGGTTTATAGTAAGAAAGTATAAAAGAAAGAAAAACAGTCATCTTTTCCTTCAAACACGAGAGATATCATTTCAATAGACGCTATAGAGTTTCTGCTTTCATGCTTGTATCGAATTGAGAGATTGCCAAATCAAAGACACTTGTATGGTCGTGAAATAATTACAAAAATAGAGTAGATCATTGACCAAGCTTGGAATGAAGACGTACATGGAGCTATGTTTCCAAGAAAGAAGAAGCCACATTTGTTGACGGCGTGATCAGAAAATATAGAAAATCATTTTAATTTGTGATGGGCGGCTGCAGCAACAGGGGAATTTGTGGTGTGGAGGAAACTGCAGGCAATGATGAATGAATTTGTAGACCAAACTAAACTTCATTATTTGATTATGGGTCCATGGTTTTTAACCTTTTCACATGTTCTGTTTCTACTGGAAACTCCACTATCTACAGCAACAAAGGCGAACTCGTGTCTCGTACCATGTTGTCTAATTTATAATTTCACGTACTATGTGGTACGTGTATGTGAGGTGAATGCATGGGATGTAGTCAACCTGCAGAGAAGTCTAAAACTCTTGACCAAAATCTGATGCCCTGCGATAACTGTGGGGAGCAATCATGGCGGTCTGTACCAAACAAGAATTGATTAATGCCTCTTTTCGTAGGGCAATACTCAAAACAATCATAGATTCATCCACTAACTGTATTTTCAGAGGAGCACTTGGCCGGAATCAGAGAGAAGCTGTTCCAATCATCAATCCTAAAAGACAAGGCTATCAGTGTTTGGAATGAAGGAAAATAAATACATACAAGGGAGAACAAAATAAGAATAGGATTTTATATGATGACCAGGAAACAAGAACACAAGGCAGTGCCAGTGACTTGGTGGAAAGTCTCGGTCTTACTTCTACCCCATTTGTAGCGCAAGTCATTAGTGTCTATCCTTCTAAATTTTAAAACTAAAAATGGAAAAATTGATAAAAGTCATTTTGAAAATCTTGTCTGATATGTTCCTGTGCACATAATGTATCGTTGGTAGTATATAGGATTTCATAGATAAAGAGTATCGGTATTCGAATTCATGTCATTTTAGTTAGCATAATTGTCAAATAGTGACTTGTCATTAACTTTCCAATGAAGAAATCAATGGTGTTAAGAGAAGGATAAGAGGATCGTTACGTTGCCCTTATCCCTTATCAACAATCTTGAGGAGGCAAGAGCATCTTTCTGCAACGACCCTAACTCCTAAGTCCAACTATACAATCACCAAACCTTTCCCTTGTCTTGTTCTCCACTTGTCTCTTTCCTTTCCACCTCATCACATCACCCCACCAACAACCCTTCCCTTTCTTTATTTTGAGCAACGGTCCCATTTTGAGGGCACTCCCTCAAAATCATACGAATAAAAAAGTTTTTACAGGCTGGATCCATTTTCACTCGCATGCCCTTATATTTTTCATATTAGAAAACGAGTCCCATGAAGGCTGAGGCAAATAAAGTGTTAACTGGTTCAGACTTCAGACATGGTGGGTTGGAGGTAAGAGTAGGAACCCCCCCCCCCCTCTGCAGGCAGACGCATCTGTATCACTTGCCACGTCATTCTTTGTTCGTTCCTTTCCCAAATTTGGCATTCCCTTTTTCCTTCTCCTCCCAGCTCCCCAACCATTTAACCTCATAGGCTGAATATCATGTCTATATCTATCTCTGTGCCATCTTAAACCACAATTAAAATATCACTTTTGAATGCTCTAATCGTGGTCCCAACAAAACAAATCCATTTAAACACATATAAATCCCTTTTTCCTCCTACTTCTGCACACCCTATATTAATTTCAGCATTTGATAGGGGACAAGCAAAACTTGAGGCTGAAAATCTCTCAAGTGTAATATTAAGAATTTCATCCTTTCTGCCCATTTTTAATCTGTACTCAAAAGGATAGACATTTACCCTGCATCTCTTCAAACCGTAAGATAATGTATTATATGCCATAACTTTATTACTTAGACTTCGATTGATTAAAGGGAGAAGGAATCGCCAAAAGTATGATACAATTGAGGGCCAAAAGGACTGCCTGTAAGAAAGTCATAAAAAGGAGTTTCCCATTATTGCCACACACATAGCGTTGCTCTGAAGGAAGAATAAGAGATAATTATGGAATCATGCAATCATTATTTAGCCAAACTATGACGTGTTTTACATGTATTATTATGAGGAGCTAAACAAGCCAAAATCTAACAACTACTAATTGTTTAAACGATGCATAAACATATGAATTTGAATGAATTATCGCAATTCAACTTCAAACCACCATTTTGAAAATGGAGGAAAAGAAAATTAAAGGCTAGGAAGCTAAATCAAGCGATCCTTGTGACGTCTTTAAAAATTTGCCGTTGGAGGACAAGGACAAGGCAAATGATTGAAAGACCGAGTAAAAGACATATATTAAGAGAAAGAAGATACTAGAAGAAGAATATTATTAGGGTCCGTTTGGTTGTGACTTATGAAAAGTAATTTATTTGGCTTATGTGGCATTTGATAAGTACTTATAAAAATAAGTAACTTATTAGAAGTCAATTGTGTTTGGATTGGAGATAAAAAAGTGACTTATTAGGAGTAGAAGGAGTTACTTGTGTTTGAATTGAGAGTAAAAAAGTGACTTATGAGAGAGAGAAAAAATGAATTCTTTTAAAAAGTCATTTTTTTTACTTCTTTATAAGTTACTTTTTTTTAATATGAGTAACTTCTTTATATAAACTCTCCCCAAATAGCATATCTAACTTTTGTACCGCTAACGCCCTCCCACCGCCCAGCGCAGAAAGCCCTAAATCTTTTTTTTCCCTATCAGAAACAGCATTATATCTTAATTAACCCAAAAACTTAAAAACCAGATGTTGGCAACTTCTTTAAACCTAGAATATGAAAGCATCATCCATGGGTTTACTCCGTGAGGGGATTGAACACATTCACTAATGGAGCGAGTGTGAAAATTCTGTCTAGGAAATTTGAAATTATAAAAATATAAAGATAAATTTGTAATTTGTAGCTCATAGAAGGATACAAGGGGAAAAATAAAAGTGATCATAAAGATGAAGATATAAAAACTGGTAACGGAAGGATTAAAAAGCCAACATAAGCATTGTTGTTGGACAATTTAGTTGGTTCGATCCCTAAAAAGACTGTTTATTATGATTTCAATCATAACACTTGGGAAGACAACACATAGGTAGGTGAACCGGCGTTGGAGAAGCATCAGTGTCCCCAAACTAGCTTTGATGGATGTATATGTACTTTTGATCTAGTAGCCCAAACTTAATTATAGATTTAGGTTAGTACCTTGTCTTTAGACCGTAGATGAACCCAATCCTTCCTTAAAAATACTTTCCTAAAAAAACCAAATTATGGAATTTCGCTCCTACTTAATGACTGATGTTAAAAAGTATAGATGCCTTTGCATATCGCATCATTATATATATATACATGGTTTTTTTTTTGCCAACTAGTGTGTGTATATATAGATATATGTGGGGCAATGCATTTCCATGCATAACAGAAAAATGTGGAAAATTTTTGTCCCATATTTCAAAATATTTGTTAAAAAGTAGCAAAAGTTGGATTAGTTTATTTAAAGTTAGTTATATTACGTTTTACGATGCAAACAATAAAAAAGGATGTACTTTAACGCAAAACCAAACACCATTAGCGGGTAAAATCCCATCAAACTTTGCACTCGGTGGGGTCCATATAGGACAGCCCTTATTTTACTCAACGGACTCGTCAGCACACAACGGTCATTCTATTTCTACCTCCAAATCACACAGCTTTTTAGTTTTTACCGCCCCCTCCCGCACTTCAAACCAACCAGTAAAGACACAGTGTTTACGGGCGTTAACGTTAGTGATGGACTCCTCCGTCAGCAAGAAGATGAAAGCAAAAGCTAGAAGGGAGAGGGCATGACAGGACAAGATATGACCGTTGCAAGGCGTCTACTATTGTGGTTTCCAGCCTGACACCCGTTTGCCCTACCCCGTCTTATATGATTACCCCTCTCTCCTTCCCTCTCTCTTCCCTACTTCACATGGTCTTGCTGTTCATGTGGGTCCCACCTCCCTCCTTCCTCTGCTGTCACTGCTTATTTTTCTCCTATTCCAAACTTGCCCTTGTCTTATTCCCATCTTCCACCGCTTCATTTGCCCCTTCTCTCTCTCTTCTTTATAACACCCTCCTTCCCCTCCTTCATTTGTCACTACTGCTTCAGCCACCCTCAAACCCTGGTTTTTCCTTTCGTTTCTTTCAGTTCATACCCTCACTACAGACTGAGAGAGATGTCGAAGGAAGTGAGTGAAGAAGGCCAAACCCACCATGGCAAAGACTACGTGGACCCCCCGCCGGCTCCTCTCATTGACACCACCGAGCTCAAGCTCTGGTCTTTCTACAGAGCCTTCATCGCCGAGTTCATCGCCACCCTTCTCTTCCTCTACGTTTCCGTCGCCACCGTCATCGGCGAAAAGAAGAGCGGCCCCTGCGACAGCGTCGGCCTCCTGGGCATCGCCTGGGCCTTCGGTGGCATGATCTTCATCCTCGTCTACTGCACCGCCGGTATCTCTGGTAAGTTAAGCTCAACCCCCAACTCCACCTCATAATTTCCGATCCGGCTTGTGTACTATGGTGTCTGAAGTGGTTTGTTTGTCCTGTCGTGTTCGTAGGTGGCCACATCAATCCTGCGGTCACGTTTGGGCTGTTCTTGGCGAGGAAGGTGTCGCTCATCCGAGCTTTGGCGTACATGGTGGCTCAGTGCTTGGGTGCCATTTGCGGTACTGGGTTGGTAAAGGCGTTCATGAAGCACTCGTACAACTCACTGGGTGGTGGGGCCAACGAAGTGAGCCCCGGCTACACCAAAGGCACCGCTCTGGGCGCTGAGATCATCGGCACCTTTGTTCTGGTGTACACCGTTTTCTCGGCCACTGACCCCAAGAGAAGCGCCCGTGACTCTCACGTTCCTGTATGCTTGATGCTCTCTGAATTCTCACTCTACCATAGAAATGATGCAACTAGTTTCATACGTTTTTGTTGGCGTTTGTAAATGAATTATTACTGTATGTGGTTGCAGGTTTTGGCTCCATTGCCCATCGGATTTGCTGTTTTCATGGTTCACTTGGCTACCATCCCCATCACTGGAACAGGGATAAACCCGGCAAGGAGCTTCGGTGCAGCTGTTATCTACAACAATAGCAAAGCTTGGGACGAGCAAGTATGGTTTTTGTTTTTTGTTTTGCTTTTTGAAACTCGAATGAGTGAATTTTAGCTGTGTATTGTGATGATGATTGATGATTGAGTAAATGGATAATAATTGTGTGGTTGGGTGCAGTGGATCTTCTGGGTTGGTCCATTTGTGGGAGCATTGGCAGCAGCAGCGTATCACCAGTATATTCTGAGAGCAGCAGCGATCAAGGCATTGGGATCGTTCCGGAGCAACCCCAGCAACTAAAAATTAATGGCGTAAGAGAGAGAGTTTGTGGATGGATGCATTTAATTAATCATTTATTCGTTTGTTTTATGTGTGGATCAGATGTGATTATTATTATCATGACTTCGTTTAGAGTTTTCTGCTGCTTAGCTCGCTAGCTAGCTTTTGGCCTTGTATAATCAATCCATCAATAGTGTGACTCTGTCGTCTTTCCCTAATTTTGCACTTCTTTCGTTTATATGCTCCCTTCATCCTCTCAATTGCAAATGGCAAGTCTGTTTGGAATTTGGAGATGAAAATAGGAACGACAATAATAACGATGTGAAGCGGGGGAAATTGGTGAGTTCGAGAAGCTTCCGGCAAATCGTTTGCTACCTGTCGTTCGTTACATTGTAGGGAAATAGGCTTGTTGTTAGTTTAACTGTGCGGCACTGGCCACTACTAGCTCTGATCTTTATGGGCCAGAGTAATATAACAGGAGAATGGTTTAAACGATTTGAGCCTTTTGATCTAAATTATTAATTACATGAATTCACTTGCAAATTGCGATGATGTAATCAGAAGACAACAATGCGTTAATAATAAATAAAAAGTTTAGGCCCACTAATAATTCAAAGATAAAAGGTAGCCATAGAAGTGGAGTCTACGCATGTCTGTCGCGACTTTTAAGACTCAGAATTGGAGTGGGCACAGCCACCAAGCCTAATTAAATTCAGTTAATTTTATTTAGAGAAATTAAAAAAACTAAATAAGTTTAGTTTAAATTAATTTAAAGGAGCAATGATAGTTTGAAGGAGAAATAATAGGGAAAATTTATAAAAAAGACAAGTGAAATATGATAATGACAATTCAGATAGCATCAACATTTAAAAATGATAAATTAGTGTTTTTGTACTTTTATTTTTGTGTAATTTCTAAAATACCTCTGGATTTTTAACAACACGAGTATCGTAATTTATAACACGAGTATATAAATTAATAACAACAAAAACATTTAGGTACTATATATTTACGCTGTGGGCTGTCTGTGCTGCTGCTGTTAATTGAGATACTCATGTTAAAAATCTAGTGGCATTTTTGTAATTACACAAAAAGTACAAAAAGAATGATATGTTAGTTAAGAATCTTGATAATCTGAATTGTCATTTTTATATTTTCCTTGTCTTTTTTTAGCATTTTCCTTGTATAGTGTAAAAGTGATTATGTGGTTTCAATGAGACAAAAATACTTGACTATTAGGTTTGATTTTTTTTACTTTTAAGGTTTATGTGGATTACTAGGCTTAGCTAGCATTGGATAAAAAGAAAAATTAAAAAAAAAAATCCACAACCTATTGATACTAAGGGCCCCTTTGGTTCAAACCCATTGCACATGTAGTGCAATGTAATGGTAATGCGATGTGATACTAATTATATGATAAATGTTTGGTTAGATTTTTAAGTAAGGTACAATGAGTTATTTTTTTAATAATTATTTAAAATTAATATATTACACAAAGTCTATTTTACCTTTAATATCATCTTTGTAGAAAAATATTTAAGATTATTGTACAAGGGTAGTATTAGTGATAATGGTGAAGGAGGAGGTGCTGGTGACAACGGCGGTGGAGGAAGAGCAGTTGGCAGTGACGGTGGTGGAGGAGTAGGTGGGGGTGACAATGGTGGAGGTGGCGGTGGCAACAACGGTAGTGGAAGAAGAGCAGGTGGAGGCGTAATGGAGGTGGCGGCGACAACAGTGGAGGAAGTGGCATGGTGATGGTGATGGAGAAGAAGCAGGTGACGATAAAGGTGGAGGAGGAGGAGGTAGGGGCGCGATGGAGGTAGTGGCGATAGTGGTGGATGAGGAGTAGGTAGCGGCAATTGAGGAGAAGGAGGTGGGGGTAACAACAGTGGGGGTGGCGACGACGATGGAGGAGGAACAAGTGGCGGTGATAGTAGAGGAGGAGCAGGTGGCGGCGACGGTGGAGGAGGTGGGGTCGACAACGATAAGGGTGGTAGCGATGTAGGAGAAGTAGGTTGCAGTGACGATGAAGGAGGTGGGGTCGACAATGGTGGGGGTGGCGGCGGCGGCGGTTGAGGAGGAGCAGGTGGTTGCGACGGTGGAGGAGGAGGAGGTGGCGGTGACAATGAAGGAGGTGGGGTTGATAATGGTAGGGGTGGCAATGATGGCGGTGGAGGAGAAGGAGGTGGTGGCGATGGTGGAGAAGGAAGAGATAGTGGCGACGATGGAGGAGGAGGAGGTCGGGAGCAGCGGCGGCGACGATGGCAGAGGAGGTGGTGGCATATATGGTGATAGAGGAGAAGGATGAAGTAGTGGCGGCGGCGACAGTAAAGGAAAAGGAGGAAGTGGTGGCGGAGATGGCAATGAGGTGGAAGAGGAGGTGGCAGCGGCAGTGGTGGTTATGACGTGGTATGGCAAGTGACATGAAACAAGTGAAAAAAATACAAATGAAGTTAAAAGGTAAATTAGACTTTTGGATAGGATGGTAATGAGGATTGTATGAATGAAGATTACCATTTTTTTTGATAATCAACATTACCATGGTAAACTCTATTACCATGCTAAAGAGCAACCAAACACTCTTATCTTGGTAATACAATTATAATTACCATTGCACACATGCAATGGGGTTGAACCAAACGGGTTCTAAGGCTTACATGGGTTATGACTCCAATGTGATACTTTTCTATGTCTAAACTTAAGTAAGTTAAACATTTTTTTATTTCTCTAAAATAATAATTAATTTAAGTGAATTTTTTTATCTCTAACTAAAACTTTAGCTAAATCATCTTCTATGTAAGTCTTAAAAGTAAAAAAAGTCAACTTTAACAGTCAATCTATATTTTTGCTCCACTTTTATAATCACATAGTTACTTTTGCATAAAAAAAGATAACTTTGGTGTTGGGAGCACTATTGAGAAAACCACATGTGTATTTTTTTGCACATTTAGCCTATATATAAATACACTCTAAAATAACCTATTTAGATATCTTAATCTCTCTAGAAAAATCAATTGGAATTTATATTTAAGATTGATAGCAGTAGTTAATATGTTACTCCTCCTCCTTAATATAAAACATTTATTTTATTTGATTATATTAAAAAAATTAGTTAATATGGCGTGTAATTTTTTTCTTAAAAAAATGTCTTAATCATCTTCCTTAATTACCTCATCCCCGATCCTTCTTGATTATTGTTAGAACATGTTTGATCGCTTGTTATTAGACTTCAAACTTTTGAATGGTTATATTATTGGGTTAAAGTGTATATGGATTTTTCATTTTTTTTTGGGTGGTGAAAAGGAAAGTGTTACACTTAGGTTTAAGCTAAGTGAAAGAAGTCACATAATAATCAACAAATTATACAAAACAGATCCAATCTCGACTTAGATCAGTTGATATTAGATTCGAACACGGATATGAAGGGAAGTCCATTAAGGCTAGCTTTGTGTTCGTGTTATGCGCCATGTTAGCCAAAAGATCAACGCATGACACCGCTTCTCTATGAGCATGAATGATTTGAATATTCCAATTTGAGAAGATGAGGGATCTGGCTTCATCAATCTCATGTTGAAGAGGGTGATAGCTTCCTCCGTCAACCATTAGAGAGTGAATGGCTTCAATAGAGTTAGAGTACAATAGGACCTTGGTAAAGCCCATTTCTTTACATATCTTAAGGCCATTGTGGATAGCAAGGATATCTACCATAGTTGGTGAGCAGGTCCCCAAGTTTTGAAAAAAAACTTCTGATCCAATCTCCTTTGTGGTCACGAATTAATCCACCTGCAACTGTTCTCCATTGCGACTTCACTGAACCATCAATATCAACCCTTACGTAACCTTTTGGTGGTGGGCACCATTTCTCTCAAAGTCTAGTTAGTAGGTTGTATATCTGATGGTGTAACCTTCCTCTTTCAACCTCTTCCAGTAGCAAGTATTTGCATTGATGAATCAGGGATTAGCGATTGTTGCCGTTTCCTTCAAAGGCTTAATGACATCTGTTCTTTTAGATGATCTAGCATATTAGGACAAAAACTTTTGTCCATGGCCATCTACAAAATGATGATGAGCATGTGTTGTGCATGCTGTTCTAGTGCAACCAAACTTGCAAAGTACCACTAAAGAAAGTACTATGGTATATAGGGTTAACAATAGAAAGCTACATAGTATTTGCAATCTCATAATCTCTCAATGTGTGAAGAATCAATTCCTCTCTTTGACACTCGAAGGGACACTCAATTTGCTCACTTATCCCTCTTTTTGTTTGGAAAGAGTTAGTTGGAAGAATCTTATGAATTTTTTGATGGTTTATTTAATACCTTGTAATAATTTCTTGAAACACGTCTATCACTTTAAAATAGCTTTGGTGTAAATTTTTACTTGTGTTAGAACATAATCTAGAGTGTTGGATCAATAAAATAATACTTCAAAAATGTCAAGTACATTATAAAATACTTTATGATTAGTGTACTGAAGTACCCTATATTACTTATGAGTCTTTTTTTTTTGCTGGAGAAGGAAATTCATTAATAATAAAGCATCAGGTCTATAAAATTTATAAATGATTAAAACAAAATTTGATCCTAAAAAATTAAGCTGTCAGCTTGGATCTACTTATACTTATGAGATGTCCTTCAAAATAAGAGCTAGCATAGCTGGTGGAGGTTTGGAAACCCAATCATTTGGGCATGACCCTTCCAATAAAGCCTTAGCAACCCAATCGACTATCAAGTTTGCTTCTCTAGGAACCCATTCAAAAAGATAATTCCAACTAGTGTTCCTTAAAGCAAGGATATTTTTAACTATTACATCATAGATCCAGTAAGGAGATATACAACCCTCATTTACACATTTGCCTAAAGGTTGGTTATCAGACTCAAAATATAAATCCTCCAAAAAGTTTTCCACAACATATAGTACTACTTCATATATAGCCAGACATTCCCCTATAAATACTGACTCTAGAGAAATCATTTTAGCTTTACCATCCAAAATCCAGCCATTAGAATCCCGTACAACAAAAGAAATCGTTGCCTTGCCTTCAGCTTGATTAAAGGCACATTTCAAGTTAATCTTAAGCTTATTTCCTTCTGGTTTGCGCCACTTTTTAGGCATCCTACTGGTTGATCTTGCTTCCTGTGCATGATTTGGATTTATCAACACCCATCCATACGCCTTCCAGAATTCCTGTAGAAGAGAACTTCATGGGATAATGTAAAAACTAGGTTAATCTCATATTTTTCATAAATGAATAGATTGCAGCTCTTCCATATTTGCCATATAGTCGGTAATAAGAGCTTTTTGCCATCCAAAAGATTCAACTCTAGAAAGCATTGAAAAACCATGTTGTTATGTCAAATTCAACCTCATTATTAAAGATAAAAGAGAATATGCTTCCAAACCATTTTTGTTATGCCCAAGGGTAGAAACAAAACATAGGCTGCATTGTTTTAGCTTTGCATTTGCAAAATCAAGCACACATTAGCCACATAATCTGTAACAACTTCCTTAATTACAGTGTAATTAGGTTATTAAAACATCTTATTAAGATATTAAGTACTAATATGGTAGAAAAAGAAGAAAGCAATTGCAAATGTCTACCATAGTAGAGAATAATTGACAAAAACACTTAAAGAATGACAATGATAGAAAAGTAAAAACATTTGTGCACAATAGTTAAAAAGTATTCAATATCTTATTCAAAATCACATATAAGTCAACGATAAGATAATTAGGCCTTGGGAACTCGAAGCCTGATAACACAATTTACCAACAGACCTTATATCATTTATCGTAATTATAATCTTATTAATCATACTTCAAGAATTTCCTGAATAAGTTCAATTTTTCATGTAGAATCATAACTTTCTCAAAATCTTCGCAGAAGTCGATCTACAGTCAAAATTCATAATTTATAACTCGAGGCTTTCCAACTTAGTACAGAAAATAAACTAATCATGTAAATCTTAAAATAGGTTCTCAAGTTCTATTAGAGTATGAGCGAACCTTAGGTGGCAATATATAAAGTCAACACATAATTATCAAAAGAGGAGGTTTACAATTGCACAATGCAAACCTAAACCTCCAAGTGCCTTCCCTTAATGATCCCATTAGAAACCTTGCCTGAAAAATAATAATCAATGACGATGGTGAGTCACATGAACTCAGTAACCATTATTCCAATTTAACAAGTATGCAGGGAATGATTACAAGATAGTTAAGCGGGCTAAATAAATATATATAACATAGAGTATAAACATTTTTCTCATAAACAATAGCATTCAAGGAGTAATTAAGTATGCATATGACTCCTCGATAGTTAAGCGGGCTAAATAAATATATATAACATAGAATACAAATATTGTTCTCATAAACAATAGCAATTCAAGGAGTAATTAAGTATGCATATGACTCCCCCAACCATCCTTATAACCACTTACAAGCATTTGACTCTCAACCACCCTTATAGCCTTCTTATAACCGCTGACAAAACTCATGGGCTACCATAGATGATAGGATTCATCTCTATGACAAGATTACTCCAAACTCTCTGATAGTGAGG
>JBAGKO010000008.1:20448993-20459071 GCA_037177275.1 Acacia concinna
TCTGTTAATAAAATCCCTGTGAAAAAGATAATTATTGAAACATTGAGGGGAATGGGACTGAAACCAGTTTGAAAATTAACAGCGATGGTCAATCCAACCTTTGTGATTGGTGATCCCATGAAGAAGGTTCATATGGGTAAAAAGAAGTCATTTGTTAGTTCTGCTAACACTAAATAAATTGCTAGTCTCTTCCTATGGTACGAGAAAGTGCTAGAATGCATTTTTGGTGAGGCTGAATGAAAGTTCTTAATGATTTTATAATCCTATGGGATGGTGTGCTCATTGCAGGCACATTTCATGAAATCACCTCCACGAATGTGGAGTGGGGGCGCTCCTATAAGATTATGACAAAATCTCTAGAGCATCCGTTATGCACCAGGCACGCGCACGGCCGTTTTAAAGCACAAAACCGACACTAACATTGGAAATGTGGGGGTATAATCTGACTCTTAATGCCTCTAGTACAATCCAAGATTTGTTGGTTCATAGAAGTATGCTTCACTGACATCTTTGCGTACTAAGTGTTATTGGTCTAGGTCTGGTTCATAGTCCAAAGGACCACCAGATACAATTGTTATACTCATTTGTGTAACTCAATGGTATTCCTTTTGACACATGTGGGGGATTGTTGGAAATAATTAGTGGGTGTGTCATAAGGAAAAAGTCCCACGTTGTTTGGGATTGTGAGGGTTCAGGTAGTGAGTAATCTTAGACCATTAATTAAATAAGTTAAGAGGAGGAATAAACTCATACAATGTTGAGCCACATAGAAACCCGGAAATTTCCCCTATATGAGAGTTAGAAGTGGACTAAGTGTAATTTTAGAGACATCTGAAAAATATATTATGTGAATATATTTTGATAATTTTATTTTTATCATAGAAAATGATGTTGGGCTCTTTAGTGTTATAAGGCAATTATTAAATCTTTTTTATTACTTTTATTGCTATCTTTATTAAAAAAAAATGCACTGCACATTTCCCAACGTTTTTTTTTAAAAAACTTTTGATAGATATTAAAAGCTTTAATAGTAAAATGTATAAAATTGATTTCATAATAATGCTAGCTTTATTATTCATTTCGCAACGTCTCCTTTTGCTTTTAATGGATATTGATATATGTTCCCAATGTTTTTGGCTATTGATTTACATTCCTAACATCCAAATATTTTAGGCTATATATATGTGAGAAAAACATAAGAGGGGATATACACTTAGCTCTTGAATTCTAAACACTCCTCCTCTAACATATTTTCATACCTTCTGAGTTAAATCATCTTATGTAGTTCTGCTTACCCTATTTTTATAGGAAGGATTCGTTTAATCATAAGGAGTGCCGCAACTTCTTTTACCGGTAGTTGCAGAATAGCTCTTAAGGACAGTGTCTTTAGGTATGACTCGGATCAATTTTTAACTATATTTCACTTTCCTCGTGAGAGTTAATATATGCTCAATCTCCACATAGCATATACAAGCTATATCTCAAAAGGATTAACATTTTAATGCAACGAATTCTCAACAATTTGTGCATACCCAAATTGAGCTATAATTGGATTCAAAAACTATGTTAAAATTATAAGGAATATTCTCAATAGTTTAAAAAAAACCAAAATCTCAAAAAATTCTCCATATACTATATAATCATTATTCCTTCATGATTTCAACACCCAAAGTCACATTTGCTTTCCACATGCTTTAATATTAAGCAAGATGACACTATAAAACATGCTATTTATATTAGAACAAATTCAATGTTCACTTTAGTTATGCACGCATATGTCACAGTAGATATATACCCACAAATTATGAAATTTAGTCATTTGCACATATATATGTGCCATAGTGAATATATACCCACAAATTATAAATTTAATCATATTTATCTCTACACTAGATAAATAATTAAATTTCATGCTACACAAATAACTTATAAAATTTTCCTCTGTGAAGCAAATAATATAGCCTCAATATAAGTTTGTAAGTGAAAACACATTTCCTTTCACCACAATAATTATAAGGTGCCCCCACATATTAGGCACCCCCACACTTTCAAGTATCTCAATTATATTTGAAAGTATTTTCATGCCTCATCAATAATAATTCTAATTAAATTAGAATCTCACACCATATTCTCTTCCATTCTAATTAGATTAGAATATTTCTTATAGTATTTTGTTATATCAATTTCACAAATTATATCACAAAATTTTAAATCCATACTCTGGACTGGCAAAATGGATAATCGATGCAATAATATCTCTAAAGATTTTTGGCATCACCGTTTTGAATTGTAGAAATATTTGGCAGCCGTACAGAATGTTGGCGTTAGCACCTCACATCGTACAAATTCTTGACAACGGCACCTGTAAAACCACAATAAACAAATAGTTCAAGTCGCTCCTAAAGGCACTATTTTCAAGAGATATTCTGCAACCCTCTAGTGAATTAGGAAGCAGCACTCCCTAGAATAAAACGAACATTTTCTACATAAAGTAGAATGACACATCTGCAGGAAGATAAGTGTATAACTTAGAAGAAATGGAGAGGAGAGGAGCTATGTGTCATCAAACTTGGTGCTCTGACCTAGGCAATGTGTTGCCTTCTATAGCCGGCGCAAAAATAATGACGATTAAAGATAGTTTAATGACAATTAAAATGATAGTTATAAAACATGAATTAATTATAATTAAATGTAATAAAACATTTTAAATGTCATTAAACGGTCAATTAGAATTCCAACGGTCAGTTTGAAGACTCATCTTATCAGCCTTTTACTAATTCGAGTTCATATTCGAAAGTATACTAGGGTATTCCCAGTTTTAAGTTATATGAAATTTCTTCCTTTGACACACTTACACGCAATAACTACAACACCTCACTCATCATCATAAACCCTGGTTTAAGCTGTGTTTGTCCTCATTAAAGGATTTTAAACTTAGAAGATTAACTCTCCTGACAGAATAAGTAAAAAAAAAAAAACGCCCTTGAAGATAGGTGACAATAAGACAACGTGTTCTTGAGGGAAAAAAACACGAGACCAAATAGCGGGCGCACACATTTCGTTTTTATAGTTTGTTGTTAATTTTTATCTGAATCCTACATGTACTATTTTTATATAATCCACATTGTACTTAGAACTAGACCTGAGCTAACAGAGTTTCATATTGTATAAATTCGAAATAGTTCAATTTGTGAAAACATATATATACCAACGGGATTGGCCTAGTGTGAAGGGCTTAATGTCTCAAAGTGGCGAGCAAGGAGGAAACCAGTATGTTTAGAAATAGGGTGAAAGGACAAAATTGCTCGACAAGTATTGTCCCAAAGGCAATTTTGCCTTAACAGTTTCATAAGGGATAGTTTTGCCCTGAAAGTTTTAAAAGTGGGGCAATTTTGCCCCTGTCATTAGTTGACCGTTAGTTGATTAAATATGTTGAACTGACAGTCTACAGATCATTCACTATATTTTTGGTAAAGTGAAAATTTATACCAGAACTTTAAAAAAGATAAATTAGATGACAAATAGACTTCTAAGATAAATTTTCAGCTTAAAAAAATGAACTGGATGACATGTGGACTGTCAGTTAACATATTTGATCAACTAACGGCCAAAATTAACAAATTTAACACTTTTAGGACAAATTTTCACTTTAACAAAAATAAAATAGGTGACCAGTGGACTGTTAGCTCAATATATTTGGCCAATTAACGGTCAACTAAAGGCAGAGGCAAAATTGCCGTTAAGATAATACTTTTAAGGCAATTTTGCCCTTTCACCTATAGAAATATATATACCCACACTCCAGATCTGCTACCTAAGATGTGAAGGTAAAAACATACTCTTTTTTATTTTGTCCCGTATGTGAAAATTATACAAATTAACATGTGTTTCATAGTTTCTAATCTAGGACGTAGAGGGTGTCAAGCATTTTTCACACTTCATTAGTCTCAGTCATTTAAGAGAAACCAACAAAAATTGTAGAAAGATGGGATGGATTGAGGAAGTACATGAAAGCAATCAATTTAAACGTTCTAGAATTTGCATTCGGTCGCGGCCACCCTTTCAAATTAATTGTAAACATATATAAAACTGAATAAAAAATAGACTTCAAATGGTAATACTCCTCCCATTTTTAGTTAATTTTAGCCCTAAACATAAGACAGAGTTTATATATACCAATTTCTTCCTAATTTATCCCTATTAATACTCTTAAGATTAATCAAAAAGAAAAAAGGAAAAAAAAATTAAGAGAATGACTTGTTGTTTTAAAAATAACTGACTTGACTAATCTAATCAAAATTAGGTGTGTATGTGAGTATATATATTATAATATTAGGGACTGGAGGAGTACTAAATTTTCACTAGTGTACATCTCAACACCAACACATAGAAAATGGATTTGAGAGAGCTTTGAAAAATTGTAACTCAAAATCAACACACAAACTATCTCAAACATTACATGAATTAAAAAAGCAATAAAAATGTTTTGTCCCGAATGTCGCCCTCTTGAACTTGTACTGTGAGTGGCGTATATTAAACTTTTTACAAACTTTGCTCCAAAGTGTGGGCTTTGACTTGTACAAAGTGCAACACAATAAGCAGAAGAAAACTTAGTCAGGCAAGGCAGTTCCTCGTTCCAGATTATTTTTGATCTCCAAGGTGTATTTCCCAAATGCTCGCTCAATCTTCTTGTTGAAATGTTCATTCCGATCATTAATTGAGTCAATATCTTTCTCTTCATGAAACTTTCTTCTCCTACTAAATGAATTGAGCTTCTCTTCCCTGTTCTTCAGTTCTTGTACCATCCGGTCAATCTTGTCCTCAGAAATTTTTGGTGCCTGCCATGAATGAAAAGGTAAAGTCATCACAAAAGAGACAATGAAAAGTAAGTCTGGTGGGAGTGGTTTTGGTTTTAGTAGTGAACCTTTCCATATTGGAGACTTGAAGCATCACGGTAGAACTCTGGATCAGCTTCTTTCATTTTGTTGTATTCTTCTAAATTCACCTCAACATTCTTGGTTCGCTTCTTGTAGGCATTGTACAGGGTCTTCTGGTTAAAAACTAAATAAGAAGATACATTAATTACATACAAATTAGAATCACTCTAAAACCATAAACAGAGTTCTATAGACCTGTGCTCAAGTTAATTATAAGTTCATGATGCAGAACAAGATAGAATTAGCAGTAGGACTTTGCTAATCTTCAAATAGCAATTTGATTCATACAACAGTTTTCATTCACAAAAAAGGAAAAAAGTTAAATACAGGCATAAATTCAAAACAATTACTTCAGGTAAACAGCAAAAAACACGCTGAGTTGAGGAGTCATAAAGAAGTCTATGTTAACAAACAATCTGAAATCAATTGATTCACAATGAATCAAAGATTTCACCTGAAGTTGTTCAATTATACCAAACCATGCCTATTAAGAGGTTGGTTCACATTGGTTTAGTAGGGCCAAGTCAGTTCTTGTTTTCTCCCTAGATTTATGCCCAATGAAATGAAGTTCTAATTGTTCTAAGAACATCAGAAAAAGTTTTTACTTCCAATTGTAGGCCCAAAACTTTAAAAGCTTTGAAGCAAAGTAGCAAATCAGATCAACAAACAAGTTCTCCTATCTTGGAGCTCAAATTTTAACATTCCATGTCAGAAGTGGTCCTTGCCTCTAGGTGATTTAGGCTAGGCCCCTACAATCAACCACCAGAGGCTATGGAAGTCTAGTTCCTTGGGAGTATCTTACCGTCTTACCCCTCTAGTCTATTGCCAATATAAGCAAGTAATAAGTAACTAGGCATTCAAACACCTAAGAGCAAAGAACAACATACTAATTGTGCCAACTTATTATTTTTGGAGAAGAACAAAACATACCATCCCACCCAAATGGTGCAGGATCCTTCTCCCATTTCTTGTATTTTTCTTCTGCTGCCTCTTGTGTGTCAAGCATATATGATTTAGTCATATCCAGACCATTTGCATCTAAAAGTTTTCCAATATGTTTCTTCCTCTCCTCAAGCCACTTCTGTTTAGAAATACCCCTGGATTCTGCTGGAGCATCCATCCTCTTTCTTTCAGCGGCAATTTCAATTTGATTACGTTTTTTTGCTTCTTGCTGCCAGTGAAACAAAACATGAATATTAATTTTTCGTAGATGTAAAAAATGAGCTTTGAGATCAACATTTCAACAGTTTACCATCTTGTTCCTCAATTCCATCCATTTTTTTTGTCTCTTCGAAAGATTTGCATAATCTTGTTGGACGTTTTCTGCTGCAGGAAGTTCATGTTCACTATCAGACTGCTCTTCATCAAGATAGGGTTTTTCATCATCTATGCACTCAGCATCTGGGGGGCCTTGCTTACCGCCGCCAGCTAATGTAACTTCTGATATGATTAACAATTAAGTATTAAAAATTACAGTCAATCTTGCAAATTTAAAAAAGCCAAGCTTCTGCAACAAGGGCTATGAAAGCCTACCAAAAGATAACCTGGCGAACGGGAAAAAAGTACATCATTCATTTTATGAAAGGAAACGATTACTCCCTAGTGGAAGAAAAACTAACCTGGATCCTTTTGTTGCATCATAGTTTTGGCTTCAGCTATCACTTTAAAGCAATAATCACTACACTCATGGAATGGATTACTGGCATTTCGGCAATCGGGGTGTACCGGTCGTTCTTCAGACATATTTTACCAAAAAAAGTACTATCTCGTACTGCAGATATAGCCCAACAAGATTAAAAAATTAGGGATTCTAAATATGAATCAAAATCTTTCATGCCCAAAATTTTTTTCGGAAATTAAAAGGCGCACAGAAAACTTCGAATCGAAAGAGCTACAATTACCTGTTTGTTTATTGTGACAGCGAGATCGCAGCTGAAGAACAAACTCGAACCCTAAAACTAAAAGAGACAAGATGTACGCGGTTTTTTCCTCCCTTTGCCAGGCGATGCGCGGTTGTTTATTCTTTATAGATAAAACCCCGCAGGTATAAAAACATGTTAATAATTCAAATAAATTATATATTTTAAATTAATTTAGATAATTCTGTAATCTATCTTATTCTTCAAACTTGTAATACTCAATTGTTGTCAGATCTTTCCTTGAAATCATTATTCTCTTTTTCTTCCCATCTAAATTAAAAAAACCATTAAACTAAAAGTTTCTAAAAGTCATTTTTTTCCAAAAAAAAAAATTGCAAGAGTGATTGTTTAATGAAAATATCTTAAGAAAACCCTAATCTCCTTCAGATTTTTTTTTGGCCTGACTAATCTCCATCAGATTGTTCTTATATATTCTTATTTTAATTTATAACCGAATATTTTTAACTTAAAATTATAAATTGTAGCTCTGCTGTCTCAAATTTTTATGATATTCATCTCAAATTAGTTGGCACTTTAGAATCTTGATTTAATTTCAAAATAAATACCAGTTTAATTTTTTACTGCGATGATAACTATTTTCTTATAATTTTCTAATTGATTATATTATACTGAGAGAGAAATATATGTGAAATAATTATAAAACAGGAATTGTTAAAAATAAATGGGAGAGAAACAAAATAAAACAGTAATATAGAACTATCTTAAGGTATATCAAGTACATAACGCACGCCTTCTATTTATATGCATAACTATATAATTTCAATATAATTGATATTTATAGATTTGATGACAATAAGATATAATTATGGGGATATTGATTATTGAAGATATTAGAAATCATGACAGATGCTGTGAGATAATTGGAAGATATGGACATCCACACAAATATTATATTCATAGCACTCCCCCTTAAATGTTCATTATGTATGAATGTCCTTCATCAAAAGCAGTAATTAGGATAAATATAGTGGGACAAAAACTTCGATACAGAAAAGAGTACATTATTCATTGATATATTGTCTAGTGCTACCTCATTAAAAACTTTAATAGGAAAGCCCAATTGGACTAAACTTAGATAAAAGAAAAAGAGTGTAGTGTGAATCGACTCTTCCATTGATGGTGTCAGCAGAAATTTTTGAGTCTTCAAAGACCGATGTCATGGATAAGTTTTAAAGATTGCGCCTAAAAGAGATCGGTGAATAAATTTCCTGGATTTTCATTTGAACGGACCTACTAGATATTTATTTTACCCTCCTTTTTAAGGTCATGAATGAAGAAGAATTTTAATGAAATATACTTCATATTATCTCCCTTGATGGACCCTTCTTTTAGTTGAGTAATACATGCAGTACTATTTTCATATAGGATTGTTGGAATCACTTATACTAAAAGATAACATGCACAAATGGTTCGTATGTGATGTATTAGTATTTTTAGATCAAGTAGTTTTTCATCATTTTCTTCACTAATTACTTGAGATCCAAACGGATCTTTATTTGCTTACAAATGCCTTATAACTATTGGGGTACATAATGGATGTAACTTATCAACGTGACAAAAAATACTCTAGGACTTTCTTTGAGCAAGCCCCTTGATATACAAAAATCCTACTTTTTCAAGTACTCAATCTATAACCAAGACAAAATTCAGGATTTCAATGATGTTGATGTCATCAACTAAACAATAATTATAACAAACTCACTTCTAGATCTTTCCATAAAGATGCATGTGCATATTTGATCATTTTTTTTGTATCCTTGTTTCACTAAATATTTATTGAGATGATTATGTCACATTCGCCCTTATTACTTCAAGCCATACAGGGAGTTATTTAACTTAATTAATTATAGTTCTTGAAAATTTGAATTAGATGATTCCAACATCTTGAGTCCTTCAGAGATATATGTTTCTAGTACCTTGAGTCTTTCAAGGACACGTGCTTCTGACACCTTCCTATAGGGTCAATATTTACTTCATTGGCACTCACTAATAGATTTTGATTCATGATCCTCATTATCATTTATTATAACATATATTATATTATAATCAAATATGTCGTCAACAATGACTTCATTTCAGCCCCATTATATTCCATTCATAACATAATTTAGTAATATCTCATTCTTTTAACATATTTTAGGTATTTGAGACATTTATGGGACTACTATATTATCTTTTAGAGATATCTCTTCTAGACATAATAACTTTTCAGGAGCTATTAACTCTTTGGGAGATGGCTCTTCAGGAGTTATTGACCTTTCTTGATTATCATTTACTTAATCATCTATATTTTTAGCTCATGTTTTCTTTTGATGATTTTTATCTTTGAAGCAATGAGCTTTCTATGCTTCAGGCATGCTTTAAATTCATTTATAATAGTTTGTCCTTCAAGAACATCAATTCTAATAGGAGCATAAGTAGTTGGCACATGTTTGTCACTTTCTTTAGGTAATGCTTATGGCATTTGATTAACTCAGATCTACAAATGAATTATCTTCTGAATTTTCAGTTCATGTTGTTTTGTACGATAATCAAGATGAGCCAATGATAATTCATTTAATCTAATCTCTTTTAACCAACTGCTTATTTTCTCCCCCTGTTGTTGGCAAAAATGATTCATCGAAATTACAATTTGCACACAAAGTTGTAAATAAATCTCCTATATATTGTTATAGATATTTTATTATCAAAGGAGATTCATATTTAACACATATTCACATGTTCTTTGGAGGACACATTTTGGTGTATTGTGGCGGTGCTACTAGCGCATATACTGCACATATAAAAATTGTTAAATGATAAATATTAGATTCCTGATAAAAAACCATTTGTAAGGGGGAAACATTTAGATAATTTTTGGCTTGATGTGTATTAACATTATTGCATACAAAATTACATATCCCTAAGTCGATATTGTGAGATTAGATCTCATAAGAATAGGTATTGCAATTAATTGCAACCATTTAACTAATTATTCTATTAATCCATTTTGTGTATGAACATGAGCTACAAGATGTTTAACAATACTTCCAAGTGACATACTGTATTCATTAAAATCTTGTGAAGTAAATTCACCAGCATTATCAAGATACATTTTATTAATAGTATAATCAAGGTAATATGCTCTTAATCTAATCAATTGAGCAAGCAATCTCGCAAACTCTAGGTTGCAAGAAGATAATAAGCAGACATGCAACCGTT
>JBAGKO010000008.1:20516703-20532355 GCA_037177275.1 Acacia concinna
GGTATAAATATCTAATCATATCAATTCAAATATAATCATAATATCTTATATTTATATTTCTAAGATAGATGTGATTTTAAGTAAATATTAAATTATTAACTATATTTAATAAGTAAGGTTGTGATTTCATATACATAAAAATACTAAAAACATTAATAAAAAAGTAGATTTTTTAATTCACATATAACCAAATACATGGATGAAATTTTCAAATATTATTCACCAGATTAAAAAGAATAATTAATAGAAAAATTTGACAGAAACGAATATTGTAAACCGTACACTGCACAATGAAGAATTTAATGTTAACATAGAAGAAGAAAATATTAGAAAGAATAGGAGAGATAATGAATGGATGCTATCAGTAATGATCGAATAGGAAAGAGAATATAACTAATTAAATACGGAGAATGTGATAAGAGATAGGGTTGAAAACGAGTATAAAGAAGTGAGAGAGGTCGAGCAGTAATACAAAGAATAATATGTACGGGTCATTTAGTCTAAAAATTATTATAAATAGAGACAGTTTTGTCTCGACATTTTTCAATCCCTATATTACTTCACTAATACCTGGGGTGAGAGTGTTTTGCATTAATCCCATTTTCGTGGGTTTCACAATTCCTAAAGATTCTTTGTCCCTTATATAAAACAATATAATTTACCCAACCCCTATTCCTAATCTCCAATGCTTCGTACCAAATAGGGCCTAAGGGATTTAAACGGGGAAAAAGAGAAAATTTTTATAAGTTTAATTTTAAAAAATTAAAGAAGTCAGGTTAAATGTTTTAAATTACTTTTCATACTTTTTTATGTTACATTCTTTCTTTATTAAAATTTAATAACTCCACTTCTTTAATTTTATTTTTTAAATAAAACTCCTAAAAATTTTATTTTTCTTCTCCTCCCCCCTCATACCATACCAAACAGGCCGAAAATAGGAAGAAGAAACCTCCATTGACTTGGATCCACAAAGGAGATGTGATTGTCTCTGGCAAAAAAAAAAACCAATCAAACAAACAAACAAAAAGTAAAGGAGATGTGATTTTTCACCTTCTTTCCTTCCTCGTCACCGTTACCTTGCCCCACATACAGTCGTGTCGCCAATTCTCTTATCCGCGGGTGCGTGGAGGATGGTGATCCATGATCGCAAGACAAGAGGTTGAGATTGGATATTAGAAGAGCTAAAGAGGGGATTGTGAAATAAGAAACATGACATCAAGGGTTGGTGAGGCGACATTTTAAATGCAGCGTGGGGGGTGACAAGTGTTTTTTACTGTCAGAGCTAAATATTGCTAATGTTTGAAGATTGGAGTCAAAAGAATTTTCAGGAGCTAAGTTGGATATATCTAAGCTATTAGTTGATATTCTTAAGTTATCATTCACTATATTTAATTCATCAACACCCAAATTTCAAAATCTCAAATTCTTACTATATCAATCATGTGTGTGTGTGTTTTTGCTAATTCAGTAAACATCCTGAGTTTTCTCAAATTCTTACTATATCAATCATGTGTGTGTGTTTTTGCTAATTCAGTGAACATCCTGAGTTTTTATAATTTAAATAGTATTTTTTTTGTCATTTTCTTCTTTTGTTATCAAATAAATGCATAGGTGTTTTGATTTTTTTTAATAAAAAAATAAGTGTTTTTATTTTAAAGCATTAATTTTGTTAAGAGAAGGTAAAATTTTTTGAAGAAGTTATCAAAATGCTAGGTGGACTTGTCAAAATGTGTATAATAAATTGTTAAACGTATACATGTGCTTATCATCACATCTTGATATATTGTTCAATAGCTATATACTCAATTTTCTATTCCACTACTGATGAGGATAAAGAAGTAAATGCATATCTGAACATATTATTAGAAAAGTCCTTTATGACATCTTAGGTAGTGAAATATTTTGTTGGACTTATTTATTAATATGTTTAGTTATTGGGGTCTTATTTCTATTTTTCAAAAAAAAAAACTATATCTCATCTAAAATATACCCCATCAACTTATAATATAAAAAGTTATGCGTTTGACCAAAAAGAAAAAAGTTATGTGACCCACTTCACAATTCAGAAAGCTATGAAACAAATTAAACAGTTAAATTAATCAAATTTATTATTATGAATAATTATGCAATTATTATTTTGAAGTGTGATTGGTTGGTCATGTAATAATTACTTTAATTAAAGGTTATCAAGACATTAAACGAAAATAAAACAAATTTCAACCATTATTCAAGTAATTGACTATATCATTTCTTTAATACCTTTCTTTCTAAATCAATTGATTATATGGTTTCTTTAATGCATCTATTCATGTAATATAACTAATTATGTTATTTAAATTGAACATTCTTTTTTCAAAATATACCATAAATAACATCCACATATCCGTGCAATACACATAGGTTAACAATAGTACTAATAATAATAAGGGAAATTAATCTGTCACTCCTTACAATATATTCACATGATTTATAAGGTTTTTATAGTTTTTTAATCCTCTAGTTCCTATCGTTCAGTTACAAGATTTTAATATATTATTGATATAGTGTGGTTTTAAAAGCTTTTTCGCAAGTTGATACAAAACTCTTCTCACATATTTATCTCGTAAATTATAAAAACTATTCTTAAAAATTCATCCAAACACTATAATTAAAGCTTTCAAAAGTTATTTATTTTTTTTCAACAAAAGTTTATGAAGCGTATAACAAGATAAGTTTTGCTTTGACTCGGGTGAATGTATGTGTGATAAAACATTTCAAACAACAAAACCTAAATCATAAACAAGTTGCCACAAAGTGTAAAATAAAAAGAAAAGAGATTTTAAAAAAATAAAACTTAACTATTACTATAATAAAAATAACAAATGATTATAGGCCCATAATCGTCACCTTACATCTACATATTTTAATTTGTAATCTAGTTGAGTTTATTTTTGCAAAATTGTTCTAGGTGTATGTTGGGTGAGAACCATACCATCAGAGGAACCCATAATGAGTAGAGATTAGAAGATACCTTGCGGAAGCAAACAAATAAAAAAGAGCCACACCATTAGCTAAAAATGTTGTTTTCTTATAAATTAATAAGTTATGAGTACGATGATTTACATGTATATTGTATGCTCCCTTATCTTTATTATAAAGCAACATAACTAACAAGCATATTTTATCTTTTTTATAAGGCAATTAATTGTAAGTTCTCAATGATTATTAAATTTATTTCACTATAGCGAGTTTTTTTCCCCCCAAGTCATTGATTGTACATTTCGTTACCCATCAGATGAACTAATTAAATTATAGTATGGATGAGGCAGAGCAAGCCAAATTCACAAATTCTTGTGGCCATGATTGAAAGAAAATATCTACAGTGAACTTAATCTGAAATTACTATATAAATTGAGAGATTGGTGTGTTGGAATAACCGCAATAAAAGTAACTTATTTGCAATTAGATTTATATAAAAGTAAAATTAAGTAAAAGTTAGATTGTATAATGTGATTTATGTTTGGATTGACGGTAGCATAAATTACTTAATTTTATCATATATTCGGTCATAATTATAAAACCGAGTTGACTTTTTTAAAAAAAGTTAAGGAAATAAAGTAAGTTACTGAATTATATCATATATTGTATTTGATTATATTATATTAGTTCATATATAAGTCAAACAAAATAGTTTGAAGAAAAATAATAAGTTTTAATGCTTTAAAATAATGTAATTAGTTTTATTAAGATTATTTAAAAAAGTCAATTAAATTTTATAATTACAACTGAAGGGATTAAATTATAACAAAAAAATGAAAAAAAATTCAAAAAGTGAAAAAAAAAATTCAAATAAGTAACTTATTCTTACTTTATGAAAAAATAAATAATTTAGTCTGTAAATCAAATTGAAAAAAATTTAAACAAAATACTTTTTTTTAAGAGTTTCCAGTGTTGGGCCCAAATCGAGACAAATACACATTTATAGCTTATTTGGTATGAAAAATAAGTCATTTATAAGATCTTATACACAAAGTATGAGAAATACTCATATCAAATACTTACTCCGTATTCCTTAATAAATCACTTATAAATAATTCCAAACAAGCCAATCAATCATAACATAAGAAAAATGAAGTTATAAAAATACCACATTAATTTTAATTGCTTGAACCCTCAGTTTTGTGAATAGAAGCTTCTTAGTTTTAATTATGCAAAACATGAATATTCCAGGAATTGGGTTCTAATGTACTATCTTCTGTACTCAATACTTATTTTAATTCAAATTATAAGATTCAATTGATTTTTTTTAAAGAATCACAATAAAGTTAATTACATTATTTTAATATATTAAAATCTATCATTTTTTTCAAACTATATATTTGACTTATGAACTAATATATATAATATAATAAAACACAACATATGACATGATTAAGTAATGTAGTTAACTTTTTTAAGATTTTCTAAACAAAATAATTAAGTTTTATAATTAAAATTGCAAGAGTATAAAATTTAGGGCCTATTTGAGCGAAGCGTTTCCCAGAGGTCACAGGCGTTGGCTGAAAAAAATAAAAAGCAACTTATGATATTATGCTGTTTGGTATGGATTTATTAAAAAAAGTAACTTATATCAATAAGTTATTTTTTTTTATAAGTAAAAAAAGTGACATTTCAAAAGAAGTTACTTTCTCTTTCTCATAAGTTTTTTTTTTACTCTCAATCTAAATACAGGTAACTTCTTCTACTTTTAATAAGTCACTTTTTTTACCTCCAATCAAAACACAATTAACTTCTAATAAGTTACTTATTTTTATAAATTACTCATCAAAAACCATATAAATAAAATAAATTACTTTTCATAAGTCATAGCTAAATAGGCTCTTAATTATCCAGAGGTAGTACTCAATATGTAAACCTAGGTGTGAATGATGTGTCCCGCTAATTAAAACCAAGAATCGGAACAACTAAAATCTGATCATATTTTCTCGTACACAGGCACAAACTAAATTCCCTGTTCCTCAGGTGGGGGAAATAATATCAGAACTGGTATAAGATTTGTTGATTTATTTATTGCCAAATTCCATTAAATAAGATAGGGGCATGTGACTCGCATCCTTGATACCTTGTCGATGAACCACCTGTATATTTAGCCATTTATTGTAAACGAGCTAGCTACAACATGTGCTCTTGCGCTAAAACGATGAACCACCTGTGTGTGGGTTTGTTTATTTATTTTCTTTATCTTTTCTGTTTTGAAGAAAAAATTTAGTTCGCATCTTATTGACCCCTGAATATTATTCGAGATGGTGTGCCCCAAAACGACACGATACGACCAATGTGAAATCAGAAATGGCTGAAACCACCTGCTACCGGACAATTATGATTTGCTTCTCGTATAAATACTTTTCAGAGGCACAGGTTGCAAATTTGGATTTCCAATTTAAAATATTTTTATTTCCCTATTAATATAGATAATCTACATTTTTGTCAAAGCAAAGAAATAAGCCAATAAAATTTTGCCCTTTTTTTGGTCCGGTCAACAATTGGTCCCCATCTTGACTTGGAATATTATTCCATAAAATTGCTGAATATTTTTTTATTACAAAATTTAATTTTGAAGAGTATTTAAGGATATACTCCATCCGTTCCTATTTATAAGACATTTTTAGATAATCCTAAAAAAAATTATAAGAAAAATAACTATATTATTAAAGTTTGCCATTTTTATTTAAATTATGTCGTTTGATTTATGAACTATTATATAATATAATAAAACATAATACATGATATTATTAAGTAATGTAATTAGTTTTCTTAGAATTTTCTTAAAATTTTTTAAAAGGGTTTTATAAATAGGAATAGGGAGAGTAAGTTTTTGAATAAATGCAGTACATTTTCAGCAAGTGCAATTTTATTTGGGCCAAGTTCATATCTCCAACAGAGTGCCAATATCTTTAGTTTTGTAAGTACTCCCCCATGTACTAATTATAAGACTTAATTAATTTTTTTTTAAAATTTTTAAGAAAGCTAAATTACATTACTTTAAGGTATTAAAATTTATTATTTTTCTTCAAATTATATTGTTTGACTTATAAACTAATATATAATATGATAAAACACAATATGTGATATAATTAAATAATCTATTTTACTTATTTAACTTCTTCAAAAATAATTAATTGGATCTTATAACTCTTATAATTAAGACGGTAAGAAGTATTAATTGAAACTATGTCACATATGTACCGTTGAAAGAAAGTTGCAGTAGCCAGTAAGATATTTTACATTTGGGCCTCAAAAGTTATTTTTAAGAAAGATTTTCAACCATTTTCCTAAATTTCATTGATTAATGAACACTGTGCAAGGTAAAATTTGGGTAAATTATGGTAATAATTTTTTTTAAAAAGGGAAAATGACAGTAAAATACTATGTGAATTTGTAAAATTTAAATTGGTCTTTTAACACTGACTGACGCATAGTGATAGATGAGAGAAAAATTTGCCTGTGACAGAGGAGAGATGAGATTTTTGCAAGTTGGGTAATGTGATTTGCAAGATAGTAATAGACTTCGTTAGTTTGCGAATCACTTTTCAATTAAAAAAATTGAAAAACCCAATTTTGTTTATAGTATGCTTTTTTTAAATATTAAAAAGCCTATTTAAATTTTACAATTTTAAATAGTATTTAAATATTATTTTCCTTTTAAAAAGTTCGTCACTTTATATTTTTGTAGTAAAACCATAAATTCCACGTGTTCTCATGTGAACCCCATTTCACGGAAAGCAAAGCCCATAATATTACGGAACCCCTTAACGTCGAAGTTGATTGACTCTCTCACCTTCTCGTCACTCTCTCCAGCATGGTGGTGTGGAGCCCAGTGCTGAGCCTCTGCTTTGCTGTCTTCAACTTCTTCCCCTTCGCCCTTTTATGGGCCCTTGTTCGTTAAGAAAGAGAGAGAGAAGAAAAAAGCTAAATTTTTCACTTTGGCTAAATCCTTCACAACAGTTCTTCCCCTTAAATGCATCCATGCACCCTCTATTTCTTCCATACTAGTTCAGATATAGAGACGACGAAATTAACTATAAACTAAACCCACTTCTATTCTTTCCTCTTTGTTTGTTGATGGATCCACAGATCTAATGCTTCATTCACTCCTGATTTCCTCCAACTTTCCATTTCATTTTTCTTCTTCAACCGGGCTATTCGATATCTCACCACATATAGTCAATTTGTTTGGTTTTGGTAAGATCTCTCACTATAATTGTTATTTTGTGCTCGACCAAGGTAGTAATTGTCGTCAATTATTGGCTCTTGTTGAGATTTGTGTAACTTGAGAATGTGAATGTGAATACTCATGTTTAAAAAGCTAACTCCGATTCCCCCAAACCCTGAGGGGGAAAAACGCTGACTCTGAGAACAAGCGAGTTTGACCTCTTCTTTTGCGATGATTTTTCTCCCTTAATTAATTCCTTCCTGTGTTGATTGCTTCGTCCTTAGGGTTTGCCTCATGCTCATAATTTTTGTTCTAACACAAACGGGGTTGAGTATTTATGGGTTCAGGGATGCTATTATTGGCTTCTGAGTGTGATTTATTGCATAAAATCTCAATAAGCCATTATTAAGGGCTTTTCTGTTTCATGACTGTGTATTTAAATCATAATTGATCTTTTCCCCTTAATTTGTTGTTGCCAGTGAATCGTTCCTGTGGTGACTGGTGAGTAGTTCGGGACTTTTATAATCGTGATTGAGAATTCTGCGGGTGAGGAAGTTTTGGGGCCGTTGATAGATGAGGAAATTCTGGACGGTTGTTTGGTGAGATGAGGGATGTTATCTCAGCTAATGAACTTTCTGCGGGCCTGCTTGTGGCCAAGTTCCCATCAAAATTCACGTACTGGTTCAGATGCTGGAGGTCGACAAGATGGATTGTTGTGGTACAAAGACTCGGGGCAGCACTTGAGTGGTGACTTTTCAATGGCTGTGGTCCAAGCCAATAACTTGCTGGAGGATCAGAGCCAGATTGAATCGGGCAGTTTGAGCACCAGTGAATCTGGTCCTTATGGCACCTTTGTTGGTGTTTATGATGGGCACGGAGGCCCTGAGACATCGAGGTTTATTAATGATAAACTCTTTCACCATCTTAAAAGTAAGTGACATTTAGAGGACTGAATTCTTAAAGCTTTTATTTTTGGTACGATCTACCATTGCCAGTTTCTTGTATTTCCTGCTGCCTTCCTTTTCAAATGTTTGTTACTAAAATGAGGAAATCTGTTATTGCTCTTGACTTGACAAAGTACATGGGGAGGAATGGATGCCGTATACATATGATATGTCCATGGGAAGAAAAGCAATTATTTAGTTCGGTTTAGTTTACATGGCTGTCATTTGTGGATTGGGCTAATTTTGACTGTTCTTCTATATGCTTGTTGACAAAAAATTGTCTTGCTCAACTTTTTTTCCCTTTGGTGATGATCTTGCTCAACTTTTAATTGCAGGGTTTGCTGCCGAGCAGCAATCAATGTCAGTTGATGTAATTCGCAAGGCATTTCAAGCAACAGAGGAGGAATTTATGTCTCTTGTTGCCAGACAGTGGTCAATACAACCACAAATCGCTGCTGTTGGGTCATGCTGTCTTGTTGGTGTTATTTGTAATGGAACCCTTTATATAGCTAATCTTGGTGATTCTAGGGCTGTTTTGGGAAGAGTGGTCAAGGCAACTGGGGACGTACTAGCTGTGCAATTGTCAACAGAGCACAATGTGGGGATAGAGTCTGTAAGACAAGAAATGCATTCTTTGCACCCTGATGACTCACATATTGTTGTTTTAAAGCATAATGTATGGCGTGTAAAGGGCCTTATCCAAGTAAGTCATTTGTAGCTAATTATAATAGTTTTCTTATGTCTAGAGCTAATTAATTATCTGCTTTTTTCCCCCCTAAAAATTGAACCTGGACTTTGGTCACGTCCAATCCATGCCATGGTCCTTACAGATGATTTAAAATTTAAACCTTGCAGGTTTCAAGATCTATTGGTGACGTTTATTTGAAAAAGGCTGAGTTCAATAGAGAACCACTATATGCTAAGTTTCGACTTCGGGAGCCATTCAGGAGGCCGATACTAAGTTCAGAACCATCAATATCAGTGTGCCAATTGCAGCCACAGGATCAATTTATTATATTTGCATCTGATGGGCTCTGGGAACACCTTAGCAATCAAGATGCTGTTGATATTGTTCAAAATAGTCCTCATAGTGTAAGAAGCACATTTCAATCTGAGTAAGACCAAATAGATGAGTTTATTGTGATTTGTTGCATGTTTCACAGCTTGTATGTTGCCTATGGGAAGGATTGTTTTGATATAAACCATTGACGTTGTAACTTAGAGCCCATATAGAAGATAAAGCATATACTACTACTATTTATTTATTTTTTCTTATAATGTGAAATGTCCAAAGAGATGAGGGCACATGCATATTCACCATGAAGTTGCCAGTCTTTAGGTAAGGAAAATGAATGGCAGTGCCCTTTACTTAAGAAATATTTTTGGTGTGCCCGCTCTAATGTTTGAGGATGTTGCATTTGATTTACACAGATAAAAGCGGTCAAAGTTGTTAGTCTGCCTCAAAGGGAAACAGAATTTAATGAAGTAGGGGGCACATACCCACCATGTATCCCATTAAGCAAATACTTAGACAATGTCTCTTAATGTTGGTGTAAAGAATGATTGTCTATGACAAATGCCATAGTGAATGGGAAATCATTTTGGCAGATGAAGATGGAAACCCCTTTTGAGATTTTAGGGTCTTGCTGTATTTAGGCTGATTCTACCCGGAAAAGTTGTGTTTATCACCTTCATGAGGAAATTCTATTGAGTCTACTCTATAATGTGAAGTCTTACCTGGCTAGCTCTAGCAGAACAAATAATTAGTTATTGGCATTTGACATCAGAAATTACTGACATGTTCATAGCGATTGATTGATAATCCTTTTATCTGTGTTTTTGAAACTGACATAGTTTGTCTGGTTGATATGAACTGCTGATGCATGTCAGGCAGAAAACATGGCACAAAATGGATTAATGGTTAATCTGCTATCTCTCTTTCAGGGAAGCGCAAGGAGGCTGGTGAAAGCTGCCCTTCAAGAAGCAGCAAAGAAGAGAGAAATGAGATATTCAGACCTAAAGAAGATTGACCGTGGGGTTCGTCGACATTTCCATGATGATATAACTGTGGTTGTTGTGTTCCTGGACTCGAATCTCGTGAGTAGGGCAAGCTCTGTGAAGTTCAATGGTATATCTGTTAGGGGTGGTGGCGTCAACCTGCCTCATAACACACTGGCACCTTGGACGACACCAGCAGAGGCTGGTGGTACCTGATCTAAGTTGTATCTTTATGTTTCTTTGTTGTATCATTCTCCTGTGTGAATATCAGGTATCTTCAAATAGCAATGAGAGAGGAGCAGCGCTTAAATTCTTTAATGCTTGGCTTGGATAGGGAGAAAAATGGAAGGAGTATAGGGAGGAGAGAATATTATAAGGAAAAACTTCCAAAAATATTAAATTTTTTTTTTACTATTTTTGGGAGATTTCCTCGTATTCTTTTCTTTTTAATTTCTTTTCCATTCAAATCAAGGATAAATGTGAAATTGTAGCTTATTAGAATAGTAATACTTATGTTACCACAAACTGGAAGAGCAATGGGATCTTCCCATGACCATGATGTAAGTTACGTTTGCGCCAAGCTTACCCTCTTCACGATTACCCTTTGTTTGAGCTATTATTAGTCATACATACATACAGTTGTAACCAGTGTAGAAGAAGCGTGCTTTGTGGCATAAACTTGATTTTAATGCCCTCGTTAGAGTAAGAGGGATCGGAGTATAGATGTAATTCTTAAATAATTTTTTATCCGATCGCTGTATTTACTATTTAGTGATATAAAAATGTCAAATTATTCTAATCATAAACAAAAATTCTAGATCTTACTCTGGTTCCACGCCCATGGTAAACGATGGTGATGCAAAGCCACCAGAAACTGCTCGAATTTCTCAAAACAAGTGACAAGAAAATGTTTGTTTGATTTCACATCGAAAATCCTATTTTTAATAGTTTCTAGTGGAATAAAAAACACGCTCAAGCTGGCATATTTCACAAAAATTTGTCGTTTAAGGGGTAGATCAATGATCCCACAAACTTGTAACCACACTAAATATAGAAGCCCAAGATCCATGCACAAGGTACACCATGCAAACTATGTCCTTCCAAAAAAATCTTGGCACAATGCAACCAGAAGGCCAAGGAAAAGGGTGACAAGAGTTTATTAATATAAAGGGAAGTCAGATATCAAAGTGTATACACACACACACACATATCTATATCATTGCAGCATCAAACTCTTGGCTTGGTTGGAGACCTTGGGGAGCAGTAATTACGTGGTGAATTGTCAGCAAAAGTGATCATGAAACGATGAATAATGCGTTCGAATGGAAAGGCTTTCGTACTCAATACTCACTATTATTGCACAAGTGCGTATTTTACCCAAGATCAGCTACCACATTCTGTTCAGAGTTTGAAAGATAAGCAATGATTCTAAATCAGAAAGGAAGGAAGGAAGGAAGGCGGGATCACATTTCAATATATGAACATTGTGTTCTCCTTGACTACCTTAGGTACAGCGAAACCAAGAATTGAGATATGACTATGATTTCACTTACAACAGTAGCAGGGGAGTGTATGCCTAGAAATGGGACAACATCTACATGCAACCAGCTCTCTACAGCTGACCCTACTGCTACACCTGCTATGAGCCCTCCTATGGTTATAACAGTGGCCTTCCCTGCAAGAGTTACAAGTACAAAATCCCTGTAAGATTTTGCATTTAAACGTCATAAGTGCAAAGAAGAGGGAGCATAGAACATTAAATCATCTATTCAACATAGGTAGATTAGACTTCTATTTGCTTTATTATATGCATATCAAGTAAGATCTCTGATTTAGTAATTAACATGACATATTTAACATTAAGCATTTTGATTCACTTGAAACCAGAACTTGAACCCAGAACAAGTGTACAATATCATTGAGAAAGCTCCTTACCCAACTTAACATTCTTTTTGGTCATAAAGTATAAGGAAGCTCCAAAGCTGCCAGCCAAAATGAGTCCAGAAAAATCCGGTGCAGCGAGTGAATAAGCATCATTAATATAGGTTAAGCCCATCAGAGCAACATACACTCCAGCTTGTATACCTAAAGCACTGGTTGAGGGAGTCTCTATTGAAACTGGTGAATTTTTTATTGTATTTTGGAACCATTGAGGCATTGATCCTAAACCAGAGGGCTTCACAGGTTTGATATCAGCATAACGAATTTTACTATCCACTACTTTTCCTGCTCGCCGCTGATTTAGGCTCTGCATAAGTAACATGTCATATGCAGCCTCGACCTAGAAAAAATTAAGCAATCGCACCAATTAACAGGGGAACTGAGTTTATCTAGAACGCAAAAGCAGTAGAGCAAATAATAATGCATGACACTGTTGACCAGCTTGATTCACCACCCTAGTCAAATACCATATGTATTTCAATGATTAAAAATCGATCACTTTGAAAATGTTATTAGCGACATTAACAAACATTGATCATAAGAAGATTGCCTATTTCACGAACGCATAGAGTGATTATTCTTCAGTTTCCAATATAATAAAAACATTAAAGATTACACAGGAAAAAAAAAAAAAAAAAGCATCAAGCCTATTACGAAGTACATAAGCGGACATGAGACAAGGCGTCACTCGACATGAATATGTCGTGTCCACTGTCCAGAACAATTGGAACTTTGAAGTTTGAACTATGTGCACTCATTGAACACGGTCACTTTTTTGACCAAAAAAAAACACGGTCACTTTTGAAGATAAATCAGCATAGCGTACCAAGACTTCCAATTCCCTCGTATCCAGAATCAGAGAACTGAGAAAATCAACTAGAATGACTGACCTCTAAATCATCTCAAAGCCAAAATTCAATTTGAAGCTCCTAATCTGGATTTACCGAGAAGCAAGTTCAGCATAAAGCAAGACCCAAAAACAAAAATCTTAATGTTCTGTACCGATCACCTCTCAATGCAAGTTCTCTTCTTAGACTATTAATCTTGAAAGTTATTTACTTAATCTGCGGGCGAACGTCTGGATGAAGATGAGGGGCCATCATTAGATATCAAGAACGTGAATGGAATCCAGATTACGTTTAAATTCTCAGAAATTAAGGAAGAGTTGAGTGGGAATAGTAGGATAAGTAAACCTGTGCAACCGCTTCCTGGTCATCCTTACAATTGGCGAGGATCGATTTCTTGGCGCGGAGTATGTCGTCGAAGGAAGCTCCCTCAGAGACTCCGAGAAGCTTCAGTGCGTTTTCTACGGACATATCCAACGACGCCGGCTCGTCGTCATCGGCTCCCGAACCGGCTTGAACCCGCGAGACAGTCCTCGATAGCGTACGCTTAGAGTGTAACAGCGCGCCGCGCCAGGGTTCCTTAACAATATACTTTCCAATCGGAGCTGCGTCGAGTGCTCGAACGGGCGGTCTAGGGAAGGCTGAACCGGGGGGAAGACGGTCAGGGTGAACGGAAAGGGTGGCAGCCATCTCTGAGAGAAAAACGAAGAGCTGAAGCGACAGGGGGGAACGAGTAATTTTAACGGGAAGTAACAACATTCAGCGCTATATTTTGATGTGACTTGAAAACCGTATCTAACCATTGGGCGTGAAACTAGACCAGTAACTTTTCCCCTGAGCAGGTCCGACGACGCAAAAAATATCTAGGACAAGGTCACACTCAACTTTCCACCTTTAAACATTTTTTTTTTAAAAAGAGAAAAATCTTCTCATGTTCGATCAAACGATCAGATAGATACTTGGCAACTCAATTTGTAAATTTGATTACAGTAATCGAACCAGAAACGACACTCTTCAAATCATTGCTACAACCACAATTATGCGTATACACTGACACTCGCCAAGAGCTAGAGAAACGACAGTATAAATATTTTGCGACTACAAGACGAAACTGACCAACGTGATGAATGGCGGTGGACAAGCCATGAGGAAAATCGCCTGCCAAGAAAAAAAAATCTATTTATGGACGAATTCTATGGTATGCTAGTGTGCTGGTAATAGCATCCATTGATAATAACCATAGATTGCTATCATTATAGCTGATGATTACCTTGTTAATTTTGTGTCTTCCTGGTTTATCATAATCGGTGGTTGAAATTGCCCGTAGTAGTCGAATCATGCTAGCTTGCGGAAGAATTGCATTTCCACCGTGCTTAACAAAGGCTAGGAGGAACACAAGAGTGTTTCGTTGCGGAGCGGAACCTCAACAAGGCTCTTCCAATGGAAGAGACAGTGGCCCAAAAAAAGTAGTAATCGTTGGCTCTGGCTGGGCTGGCCTTGGAGCAGCTCATCACCTCTGCAATCAGGTCTTTTCTTCTTTTTCATTTCCCCTGCTTTCACGACGTACTTTAAGTTGCCTTTCGGTTTTGTAATCGTTGTAATGGATTTTGTTTCAGGGTTTCGACGTCACTGTTCTTGAAGGCGACAAGGGTTTTGGATTTCCTGACACTACAGCAATCCGGGGTAATCCTTTTTCTTTCATGCTATAGAAGAAAAACTAAAAGACCAAATTTGAAGTCCTTTCGGCGTCTTGTTCGACAAAATTGGAGACTGAATTGTGCAGATTATAGCGGTTTTAATGTTTTGCTCGCGAAGTACTTGCTATGTACGTTTTGGAGAGGATGCCGATGAAGTTGAAATTGAGTGTTCATTGTAGCACAGAGGACAGTAAATTTTTTCCTCTGTATTTAACGCTCGAAGCCTCATGTTTTGTCCCAAAAGACCATTGATCAATGTTTATTTTGGAGTTGTTTCACTTTTGATTATGTTTGCCATGACGTAGATGGTTACTGCAATTTATTTATTTATTTTCTTAGGTTACTATCGCGCCTTTCAAAACATATTTAGCCTTGTCGATGAGTTGGGCGTTCAGCCCTTCACAAATTGGACAAAATCTGCACAATATTCTGAAGGGGGACTGGAGGTAACTATGATGCTACACGATTACGAACATTATCCATCACTTTAATACGCTTAAAATCGAACCTGTCCACTTTAGTGCCTCCTCTCTGTTTCTACTGGATAAATGCCCTCTCGTATAACTCGAGAAACTGTATCAACTTGCAGATAGAGTTTCCAGTATTTCAAGATTTGCCTCAATTGCCCACTCCATTGGGAACCTTATACTACAGCCAAGTATGAATTTTCTTTTCAGCCTCACGTCCCATTTGCTTAGAGTTGCAATCCTTACATGTGCATTATTTTGTTTGCAGTTTTTTCGGCTTCCTTTGTTGGATAGGTTGACATTGCTACCCTTAATGGCTGCAGGTATATTATCCTTGAAGTGTCTTTTCCTTTGACCTGCACTATGGGATTTGGAAAAGTGAAATGGCTAGGGATCTGCATATTTGGGTAATTATATTTGGAGCCAGCTTTTTTCTATGGCGTCTCCCTCCATGGCGCCTCCATCTATGGCGCTCAATTTGGGGTGGTTCCTAAATATTTTTTTGTGTGGTTCTTTTATGACTAGATTTTACATAAAATGAGTGACATTTTGATATATTATGGACGAA
>JBAGKO010000008.1:20544876-20560460 GCA_037177275.1 Acacia concinna
TTTGAACTTTTAACCATATTAAAAAAAAATTTAAAAAAAGTTTTTTTTTTCAAAAAAGTGGGCAACCCGCGGGCTAGCCCGCAACCCGCATGTGCGGGTTAGGATTGGGTAAATTCCAACCCGCGAAAGTGTGGGCCGCACAGGCCCGCAGGTTGGTGCGCGGGTTGGCCCGTTTTCCCAGCTCTAGCCATTAAGATCATGTTTGTTTTGACTTATTTTAATTAAACAATATTTTATGCATAAAGTACAAGAAAAATCTCTCTCATATATTTATTTTGTACTCTGCAAATAAGATTTTATTACCCCCAAATAAATTATTTCAAACAAACACTAAATTGTTAGGTAGTCGTTTCTGTCCCTTACGAAATTAGAAAATAGGGAGAACTTCACCAAGGAACTAAATAAGAGATTTAAGATAAAATCAGTCTCACAACATTTTAAAATTTCAGTTTAGTTTTAAAGATTATAATTGAAATTAATTTTTTGAAGTAAAAGGACCTAATTGTCCCCGTCACTTGTTTAATATGATGTCTCACTTGTTCATAACCTTTTTTCACTTGTTCATTAATCCAATTTACATGTTCATGGATCACGAGGACATGTTAGTCAAATGTGATTACTTGAATCTATTCTAAAAATTTGTCACTTATTCATCACTGTTTCTCACTTATTAATTGGTTCAATTTACATGTTCATAGGCTAAGAGAGCCTATTAATTAAGGGTTATCACTTGAACCCGTTATAAAAATTTGTTACTTGTTCATTAATCCAATTTACATGTGTCATTCGCAAGGGCAACAAGATCTTTTCATCTAAAAATTTAATTTTAATCATAATCTATGGGATCAAATTGAAGTTTTTTATGTGACTAATTTTATATTTAATCTCTTTTGTGGTCCTCAGTGAAATTCTCCCTAAAGAATACTCCTACCAATTGAACATTATGAATTCCTATATTTTTTCTCGCAACTATGAGTGCCTATAATATACAAGCAAATATATATATAGTTAACAAAAACATATCTAATATAAAAAAAAACATCATATATCAAATATCAGTTATCTATAACCGATAAAATAATTACTCGCTCTTTTATGGCAAGCCAACATGTTAAATTTCAGTATCAGTCAATTCGAATAAATTATTGGGAGAATTCTAAAAAAATACTTCCCTAAATTTAAAAACTTTAAAAGAGATATTAACATTTCAAAAAGACACTAAAGTACTATAGACCAAATTGGGGTTTTAAAATTTTGCTGATATGAACCGTGATCAGCATGAAATAACGAAAACCATTACTTTTTTGGTGAAAATCATTATTTAAATGGTGAAAATCCGACACTGTTCACGTCTCGGGTAGATTCCCTTATCTCCTCTGTCAGATGAATAGTGTCAGTGTCAGATGAACAATGCCAGCAGAGGAGGGGAGAGAGAAAGTGATCAGCACGAAGTAGCGAAAACCATTACTCAAATGGTGAAAATACACTATTGTTCACATCAGCGAATTTTGAAGGGAGAGAGAGTGATTAACACGGATCAACACGGATTAGCAAAATCCATTACTCTTCTTGCGAAAACCATTACTCATCTTGCGAAAATCACTACTGTTCATGTCAGCGAATTTCAAAACTCTAATTTGGTCTATAATATCTTAATGTCTTTTTAAAATGTTAACATCCTTTTTAAGGTTTTGAAATTTAGAGAGGTATTTTTTTGGAATTCTCCCAAAATTATAACCTGGGATTTTTAATCCATAATACTTGAATTGAATACTCCTTTTAAAAAAATTGAGTTCCTTTTTCTTTTTTCTTTTTTTTTTTTGCTATGGTAGAACAAATATATTTTAAAACAAATCAACAGTTACCTCGTAAAACTTTTTAAGAATTTGAATGCTAGAAGTACCTCATAAATAAATTTATAATGTTCAATTGGATTGTTGTTTTTGGGCAAAAAAGACTTTTTCTTTCCTTTGGGTCAAAATGTAGATTATTTTAATTTTCACCAAAAATTCTAGTGGGCAATGCCCCAGATTTCGCATACATGCAATTCAATATAAAATATAAAATTTAGAAGGTAACAGGTAATTATTTGTACATGACAAAATAGTTACCATCACTTATTAGGCCTTGTTTGTTATTGAGGTTCATCATTAGATCTTAGTCCATCCCTACTCTCTGTCAATCTCTCTCTCCGCCCTTCCGATCAGAGGAAAAATAAAAGAGTTACGCTTCTGCTACTCCGGATCCAATCCTTTTTTCAGGTAACGGTATCGAGACAGCCTAAACGGTTGATCGCGCTTAATTTTGCATTTTCAGTTTGATCGGATATATTTTCTTTTGTTTGTGGAATTCTTGTCGATTTGATTTTTGCTGATCTTATTAGTTAGGGGATTCGCGGAGATTCTAGCATCATTTATCTGTTTTTCGAGGTTTGAATACGCCTCCATCCTGGAGCAAGTAGTTTTCTTTGTTTTTTTTTTTTGGTCCATATCAGGCTGGGTCACTTAAATAGTGTGATAAAGTAAACAGAATGTGAATGGAGATTGAAGATTTGCTGCACTCTTGTTTGGTAATGGGGAGGTGCTGTTTAGTTCAGCCGCGTTGTTGATTAATGATTGACTTGATTTAAGGAATAATCTTTTGAAATCCTCTCTACGTACTTCACTTTTTCATAATTAATAATGATGTAATAAATTGAAAAGTTTCGTATTATTGGACTCAACATTACATACGATTTGTGTTCTTTGCTCAAAATGAATCTTTTACTTGTTATGATATTATGATTTTCATCTTTCTTTGGACATAAATAATTACTGAATCAGTATCCTATTAATATTGGCTTTTGCGTGTACTTTTGATTTGGCTTGTATTTTTATCACCCTTAAAAATTGGCATGTATTGTTTTTTATACGATTGCTCTGTTGTCTCATTGTTTCAAGTTCAAACATGGGTGTCGCTCAAAACAATCTTGATTTGGAGGAGGAAAATTTGGAGATAGGAATGGGTATGTATCATGTCAGTTTACTTCTTTCAATTTTATTGTTAAGGCCTCTTGACCCATTAATCACTTCATAATATTTGACTATTTTCCTTTATTGAATTGGTTCTTAAAAAATGTTAAGGCCTTTGTATTAAGCACCTCTTAATACTGAACCATTTTTATTTATTGAAGAAGATGTAAAAACGTTTCATTTAACGAATCAACATTGATAAGCTTTGGCTTTATTTCCTTATTGCCCAAAACAATTATATTTTCTTTTATGTTTCAGAATACAGAACTGTATCTGGTGTTGCTGGACCGTTGGTTATTCTTGACAAAGTTAAGGTAATGCCTGTACTCTCTCCTATCCTAAATTGTACATGTAATTGTTGGGCTTTATCAATAAGAACTCCCATGTTTCTGTATGCCATGACTGAATTTTGCATTGATCAACGACTACAGGGACCCAAATTTCAAGAGATCGTTAATATTCGTTTAGGAGATGGAACTTCCCGACGTGGGCAAGTTCTAGAAGTCGATGGCGAAAAGGCTGTTGTTCAGGTGATTGCCTATGGCATTTATTGTTGTCCGTTTTCCTTCACTTGGAAGGATAACTTCATATAAAATGAGGAGATATGTGTCCGTATGTATTTGGGTTGATTGATGTATTAATAAAGTGTTTTTATTTTTCTATACCTAGAAGGTACTAAGATTACTTGTTACTCTTGTAATTCCATTGATAATAGGAAATGACCTTGTAACTGTTTAATTTGGCAATCTGCTGCTGGAATTATTAATATTCAATTTTTTGTAACTATTGGCCAGGTTTTTGAAGGTACATCCGGGATTGACAATAAATTTACAACTGTGCAGTTTACTGGAGAGGTACAAATTATACTATATCTTATCAAAAAGTGCAAAGATAGTGGTGTGTTTCAATGCGTCTTATATCACAAGATTTTCCATGAAATTATCTGGCCCGTTAATTTGCTTCAATTAGATCTGCAGGACCTAAATAACGTGTTTACTGATATCTTGGGAGTTATATTGAAATGTAAAGATTTTCTGTTTATAGATTTGGGCCAATCGATCTCTGGTCTCAAATATGTGTTTTCTGAATTATAATTTTAAAGTAAAGGGGAGAGAGCGTTTACTATAATCATTCCATAAGTATATCATAACTGCAGGGGAAAAGCGTGCAGATCGGTTCTTGTAGTATCATCGTAAATTGCATGACTCATCAGTTATCATTTAATATAAGCAATTGAGAGTATATATTGGTCAATGTTGGCATGGGTTTTGATATGTTTAAAGGAGACTTAAATCTACCTATCTGTTGGAAAAAAATATACAAGCAAAAGAAGACTAACTTTTGAAGAGTAGAGTTAAAAATGTGGTTCACACACATTATGCCGTGCTTCTGTTTGCTATACTTTACTACTCTTGTATTCATTTTTTTTTTTGGCTTACATACTCTTGTGCTCAGTTTGTTTTAGGGGGTTGATTTCTGAAATTTGATCCTTTTGAATGTAATTTTTTTTAAATGATTAGTTTGTCTCCTCTAATCAATTTATTATGGGAAATGAGACTGGTATAGGACAAGGAACAAGAACAAGAGAGAATAAAAGGGTGAAAGAGAATGGATAAGATCTAGAGAAGGAAGGGAGAAGAGAAGATAAAAAGGCAGGAGAATATATGAGATTGATTCAATAAAAAAGCTGTTCTGACCCAAGTGATTAAGGGCTTTATTTAGAACCCAAGAGATAAAGAGGAACTAACAAATAATATTAAACTAAAAAATAACAAAAAGATAATTAAGCTGACAACTAAGCGTCTTCAAATTAATTATATGTAACTTCCTTGTACTATTTCCTGTGGTTAAAATAGGTCTTCCATTTCTTTTCACGAGACTTTTCTTTTTGACTGTTGACTCACTCTTTTTTTTTATTTTTTTATTTTTTTATTTTACTTGTATAGAATTAAAATAGTTCCACTTTTGACCCCCGGCTTCCCCCCTCATTCATGTTTGTAGGTGTTGAAAACTCCTGTCTCACTGGACATGCTTGGACGCATATTTAATGGTTCCGGAAAACCTATTGATAATGGTCCACCCATATTGCCTGAGGCTTACTTGGATATATCAGGTATCTGAGTTGCTTGTGGGATTATTTACTTAAGTTCTTCATGGTCGCTTTGCAAAGTTGTTTTTTCCTTAATATCTCCCCTTAATGCAGGAAGTTCTATCAACCCTAGTGAGAGAACCTATCCAGAGGAGATGATACAGACAGGAATATCTACAATCGATGTCATGAATTCCATTGCTAGAGGTCAAAAGATCCCTCTTTTCTCAGCTGCTGGTCTTCCCCATAATGAAATTGCTGCTCAGATATGTCGTCAGGCTGGCTTAGTCAAGCGATTGGAAAAGACTGATAATCTTCTTGAGGTATAGCAGATGTATTAAAGCTCATTTACTCTAATATTTAGAAGGTCTTTCACTTGCTTTATGTGACTTGTATTTCATTTAGGTCTTCCTGGTTTTGCTGTGCTAACACTTTCCTGGCTAAGGCAATTTGGGCACTTGCTGTTTTAACTCTTGTGTACTTGACGGAAATTTTTTGTCTATTTTGTTTACTTATATTTCATATTTATACTCAAATTACACTGATATGGCATTCATTGCTGGTGAATTAGGATATAGATGAAGGTTTTAGGGCTTTCTTGTTCCCCCACAAAAAAAAAAAAAAAAAAAAGCCAACAACACAACACACAAAAAAAACACACACATTTATCTAAACTCATGACTCATCTACGTTCTGTAAGATTGAGGAACTGGTTTTACCGTAACACATTTTATCATTATAATATAGGGTGGGGAAGAAGACAATTTTGCCATTGTGTTTGCAGCTATGGGAGTAAACATGGAGACTGCGCAATTTTTTAAACGTGACTTTGAGGAGAATGGTTCGATGGAGAGGGTGACTCTTTTTCTTAATCTGGTAAACTTTTTAATCAGAATGCACTGTTCTATTTTTTTTACTTATTTTTCAATTTTTTTTTTCAGAAATTATGTCTTAGCAGTTTGTTTACAAGGTTAGAATTGTTGTCTTGTGTCAATTGTATCCTGTGATAAATGCTTGTGACTTAAAAATATTTTTTTTTCCCCTTTGGGTTTTAAGGATGCTATTGCTATATTCCAATTCAAACATTAGAGAACAGATAAACATGAATAATCTTACGCTAGCATTGCGTTTGGAGCTAGCATTTTTCCTTGTTATGCTGAAAAAAGTATACATCTAATATTAGATAAAGGTGGACATTTTTTCATCTAGGTTCTTAGAACTGATTAGTGCAGAATTTTCTTTTTAAATTTATGATCTAAGATTTGTTAAACATGCCTTATTGTATTTTGAGGAAACAAAAGGTTGTTCATTGAGCGGGAAATTTAATTGAGGCAGTGCTTCTAATTTTAAAATTCCAATTTCATAACTTGGACAAAGGTGCTAATCCTTATATTTTCTGTCCATTGGCTGCTGCTATCAACTACAGGCAAATGATCCAACTATTGAGCGCATTATCACTCCTCGTATTGCTCTAACAACTGCTGAATATTTGGCTTATGATTGCGGGAAGCATGTTCTTGTCATACTTACAGATATGAGTTCTTATGCTGATGCTCTTCGTGAGGTAATTCACTTTAAATTTTAATTTATTAGAAAACGAGGAAGCTAAAGGAAAGAAAATAAGATTGAGAATTCTCTTAATATCCTTTGCCCTTACCTATTCACGGCTTAGACATCAAGCAATTGTGATTTCTTTGGATATCTTTAATCTGAAGAAACATTGAATGCTGCTTTCTCTATTAGTCTTGAAGGCTGAGAAGCAAGTTATGAATTATAGAGGTTTCCAAAAGAGTAACTTTAAGCAATATTGGTTACCATTTATTCTTACTCTGAGAGGCTGAGAAGTCAAATATTGTGAGCAATCTGCATGTCTCAAGTTGCTGCTTGCACTGTATCGTATAGGTTTCTGCTGCTCGTGAAGAAGTGCCTGGAAGGCGTGGTTATCCAGGTTACATGTATACAGATCTTGCAACAATCTATGAACGTGCTGGAAGAATTGAGGGGCGGAAAGGCTCTATCACACAAATTCCAATTCTGACCATGCCAAATGATGGTTAGGAACCTAGATAAATCTATCTGCATCAGCTACATTGCATAACAAGCTTTTGATGTTGATATCATGTTTCTTAATTTGTACAGACATCACTCATCCAACTCCTGATCTTACGGGATACATTACTGAGGGGCAGATATACATAGATAGGCAGCTGTATAACAGACAGGTAGGATGATAGAGCGAAGCTTTGGTACTAATGGTTAATGAACACAAGTTGCTAGACTAGAGACAGTGGACTTCATTGCTAAAGATAATTTGGTTTAGAAAGTATTCTGACATTTAACATGTAAATATACTGAAAGATTAGTTGCTTGTACTGAATTATAGTATTTTCCATATATTAGTTCTATGGTGCACACTGATTTGGCCCTGTTTCACATAACATGTCAAGGTGGAATGCTGTTGCATATTATGCTCTTCCAATCTTGGGAAATTTGCTATGAATTATCCTTTTACATAAATGGAACCAGTTTTTGTGTGTCATGATTATTCAAGTAGTTGTCTAATTTGCTTCAGCAACCTAGCGAATTGTTTTCACTTTATATCTATTGAAATAAACATTCAAATTTCATTGTGTAGATATACCCACCAATCAATGTCCTTCCATCACTATCTCGGTTAATGAAGGTAAGGATAATCCTCTTGTTTCTTTGATGTCAAGATGCTGTTATGCGATTAGTCTGTGTTGTTTCATGATGAAAATAACCAATCGTGCTGTTTATTGTGTTATTCATCCATGATGCATTACTGATGACCTCTTCAGAGTGCCATTGGTGAGGGCATGACTCGAAGGGATCATTCTGATGTTTCAAATCAGGTCAGTCCAATTGTGCATCTGTATCATATTTATTTTTCTTATTATTATGTTTTTTTTTTTTGCCAAACATATTTATTTTTCTTATTGCAAGTTTTGAACCATCTAAACTGTGCTATGTTTTTGTTTGTTTTCAGCTCTATGCAAATTATGCCATTGGAAAGGATGTCCAGGCAATGAAAGCCGTGGTTGGAGAAGAAGCACTTTCATCTGAGGATCTGGTCTCTGATATTTGTCTCCTTCTTTTCAGTTGATTGAAGTTAGTTTGTACATGAAGTGGTATTGATGAGTTTTCGTTTTCTAACAGCTGTATCTGGAATTTTTGGACAAGTTCGAGAGGAAGTTTGTTACACAGGGAGCTTACGACACCCGCAACATCTTCCAGTCACTAGACCTTGCATGGACTTTGCTTCGGATTTTCCCCCGTGAGCTACTTCATCGTATACCAGCAAAGACTCTTGACCAATATTACAGCCGGGACGCCAGTAATTAATGGATTGTACTTAGCTCAAACATTATCCCCTGCTCAAGAATTAATTTATTCCTCTGCTCTCTCGCCAAAAAGTGACGAATAACAATAATTAAGGTTAGTGCCTGGCTTAGTGCATCAAATTTCAACATCCTTAGTCAGACGTAAAACCATGTGGATCTTGCGATTCAAGGGCCATATTTTGTTTGAGGAAGTTCTAGTTGTGTTGTATTACTACCAAATTTGTGGATTCTGGGATTTTCGCTACAGTTAGAATTGGTTGGATTGCGAAGAATTTCCATGTATGTTGCTTGTTTCATAATATTATTTATTTTGTAGTTAAAGTTAGGAACGTTCTTAACGGAGTGTTTGTTTTTTTTTGACATTTCCTGTCAATTAAGAAAACAGTTCTGAACCGTCCAAATTTCACCAAACCAATCCCGATGAGATGGTGCATATTGCCCAAGTCCAATTTTCTCCCATTAGTTATATGGGCTAAGGTGTATTTTCACCTGGGAGACAATTTTACTCTAGAAATTTTAAAAAGGGGGCTATTTTATACTTGCTGTTATTTTGATTAATTTTGACTATTAGATAGTCTAGTATGCTGAGTTAGTAGTTTATCTGGAGAATTCCAGAAAAATATCTCCTCAAATTTTAAAACCCTAAATGAGATGTTAATATTTCAAAAAGACACTAAGGTACCATGAACCAAATTGGGGTTTTGAAATTCGCTAACATGAATAGTAGTGATTTTCGCAAGATGAGTAATGGTTTTTGTAAGAAGAGTAATAGTCCGTGTTGGTCCATGTTAATCACTCTCTCAAAATTCGTTGACGTGAACAGTATTTTCACCATTTGAGTAATGGTTTTCACTATTTTGTGCTTATCACTTTCTCTCTCCCCTCTTTTGATGGCACTGTTCATCTGATACTGACACTTTTCATTTGACAGAGGAGAGAGAGGAATCTATCCGTGACGTAAATAGTGTTGGATTTTCATCATTTGAGTAATGGTTTTCGTTATTTCATGCTGGTCACTGTTCATGTCAACAAAATTTCAATACCCCAATTTGGTTCATGGTACCTTAATGTCTTTTTGAAATGTTAACATTCAGTTTGGAGTTTTTGAATTTAGGGAGGTATTTTTTTGGAATTCTCTCTAGTTTATATGTCATCCTGTTTATTTTTTTGTTAAAGTGAAAATTTATTCTTGAAGTTCATGTTTCTTCTACCTCATTTTTTTATAAAGTTGAATTTAAAACTTTCAAGGCAAATTTGCATGTTAAGAAAAATAACAGGAACTCCTAGAGTAAATTTGCACCTTAACCAAAAGAGAGAGAGAGAGAGAAAAAGAAACGGATGATATTTTAAATTTGCACCTTAACCAAAAGAGAAAGAGAGAGAGAGAGAAAAAGAAACGGATGATATTTATACTGTCAGCTCAGCATATTTAATAAGAGCAAAATTACTTTCTTTTTAAAATTTATGGGGTAAAATTGTCTCTCACTGAAAACTTGCCTAAAAAAATTGCCCTTTACCTTAGTTATTTGAATCATTTTACTTTTTTGATGAAATCAAATCTATCTTGATAACCACTGATATTGAGTGACGTGTCTGGCGAGTGAAGACTCGAGGATGGGGGATTGAATTAGAGAAAGCTTATACACTCAGTCTCAAACAATAGTGATCCAAGGGTATGAATACAGAGGAGAATGATGCGGCGGACCGGGGAAGGGATAAAAGGACATAAAAACATGAATTTTTCCAAAATATAACCATAAAAGGTTAAATTACAATTTCATCCTAAAAATTTTTGCTGAGAAGTTGACTAGCTAGAAGTTTTTCAGTGCAACGTTGCTTGGAAGTTTACAAAATGTCGACTTAATGTTCCCCTATGCCAAGTTTGATGGTTTAATCAGTCAAACATTTCACATGCCTCGTTATCTGACTTCTCACCATCTCTCTTTTTCTCTCTGCTTTTGCAAGGATTCATTAGTATGTGAGTGAGTGTGAACTATTAATGATCATGTTTTTATTTAACATTGCTCTAAAAAATCCTATAACACATGATAAATTAGCTAATTAATTTTGATAAATTTTTCACCTAATTATATTACATAATTTTACAATCGTTTTTTTTTTTTGCCAACACAATCAATCTTTAAGTGATAAAACTTTGGGAAAATTCTATTAAAATACCAAATGAATATCTGAAACCTAAAAAAGGGAGACCAATTTTCAAAATGCCAATTTGATCTCGGGGGAATTTGGGATTTATGAAATTTGGTGATGTGACATCGCGTCAGAGGGGAAGAGAGAGGTTGACATGGGGGAGAAATTGATGAGTTGATTAGGCATGTTTTAGTAATTCCATTACAAGTTTTGTTTTTTACATTATGAGTCTTGTTATTTTCGTTACTGATTATGGTAAAACACGTTTACCACCCTAAAATGCAAACCTAAGATGAGCTTGTTAATCCCATCACTAGTTTTGTTATTTGTCTTATGAGTTTTGTTATTTCCGTTATCGATTATGTTAAAATCCTGAGTTTGCATTTAAAATAGGGTGAACACAATAGGTGTTTGTGTGTTTTAACATAATTTGTAGTGAAAATAACAAGACTCATAATGTAAATAACAAAACTCGTAATGGGATTAACAAGCTTGTCTTAAGTTTGCATCTTAAGGTAATGAACATGTTTTTCCATAGTCAGTAGAGGAAATAACAAGACTCATAACATAAATAACAAAACTCCTAACAGAATTACCAAGTTAGACCTGATCAACACATCACTCTCTCTCCTCTGTCACCCTCTCTCTCCTCCCTTTAACGCGCTATCATATCACCCAATTTCGAAAATGCCAGATTCCCCCTGAGACCAAAGTGGCATTTTGCAAACTGGGCTCCCTTTTTTGGGTTTCAGTTATTCATTTGGTATGTAATTGGCATTTTCCCTAAAACTTTCACAATTTATAATTAATTGAGGTTAAAAGATAAAATTGCCTTAAAAGTTTTCACGAAGAGGCAATTTTACATTGGAAGTTTTTTAGGGGCAATTTTGTTCTGGAAGTTTCAAAAGGGGGTAATTTTTCCCTTATACATTATCTCTGTTAATTTTGATTATTAACTGACCAAGTATGCTAAGCTGACAGTCCACATGTCGTCCACTTTATTTTTGTTTAGGTGAAAATTTTCCATAAATGTTTTAAATCTAACTTTTTTTAATAATAAATTAGATGATAGATAAACTTTCGAGGCAAATTTTCACATTAATAAAGATAAAGTTGACAACATATGCACTGTTCACTCAGTATATTTGGTCAAGTTATAGTCAAAATTAACTAAAATAATGGTCAAGGACAAAACTGCCTCACAATGAAAACTTTTAGGGCAATTTTGCCATTTAAACCATTAACTTATGACTAATATTTTAAATTTTTGAGTCTTTTAGTTTTTACATTTATAACAATCAAGAATTTGAAATTTATCATTAAATTATTTTAGCAACTACATTAGTGTATTTTTGTCCATATTGCAACAAGGATTTAAAGAGGAAAAAAAGGAAGGAAGGAAGAAAGACTCATCACGACCTGTGTGATTACCGATGTCAGTTGTTTGGTACTCAAAGGGTATCATGATCTTTACAAGTTTGATATCTTTGGGACAACATTTACCTTCTTTAGCTACTTATATAAATAATTAGAATTTTTCGGTCACTTTAATAGGCTTTTCCCTTTTTGATAAAAAAATAGGGAAATGCACATTAGGGTCTCATGCTAGACAAAATACAATAAAAGATTCTTGAAATCATCAATTTGCAGGCGTGTCCCATAGCACATTATTGTAATAAATTTGAATGTGAAAAGTCCCAATTACCCATAGTAACAACACACCAAGTTGAATTTGATCAATTCCAGGTTCCTCTCTCTCTCTCTCTCACACACACACACAGCTAAAACTCTTTATAACCATCATCAACATTGGATAAACAACACTCACAATCAACTGACCATCATCATCATCATCATTGAAACCTCTTCATTGTTGGTGGCTTATTGAAGTTGTTACTCTTCGCTGGAATAGCTTTTCCTCATCGCTTAGTAAAGCTTTCCTCGTCTCAGTGAGTTTACAAAGTCATTTCACAATTTCATTTGAATTTGGTGTGCAAAGTTAGAATGAGTTGTTAATAGAGTTATTAATAGAGGCAGTAATAGTTGTCAGTGTAATACCCTAATTGTTGGAAAGGACAGAGACTATAGCAATTTTGAATAGTGTTGATTATTAGGGCCTTCCATGTTGCCAGGGTTGAATGCAACACAATAAAAGAAACGACAAAGAAAGGAAAGGAGGAAAGTATCAACTCAATAGACATCGCTTCGCTTTACTCAGCTACTTCAACAATTTTGTTCCCTCTTATTATGGTTATTTAATTTGATAAGTGAAAATTTTGGAAGAAACTAAATGGTTTTTGTTAGATGTATGATTAATTTTGATGATGACAAATTTAGATGCTAAGTATTAAGAGCAAAAAGTTTGTATCATGCATTATTCTTTACTTTGACTAACTACTATATCTAATGCGAAACATTTTATAGATTAATTAAACAATGGAAGAAAATTTCAAGAGTATAGTGAATGATGAAGATGAAGAATAATTATATGTTTAATAATGAAGATATTAAATATGGCATGAAGATGTCAAGAAAAGGAAAGGAGTTATTGAGTTGAAGTTGAGTTAGATGTGGAAAATAATCATGAAAAATATAAGAGATTGAAGAAGGAAGAACTTGTTAAACCTTTTGGGGATATCAAGACTCAAATTATTATATTTGATATTGGAAGTTTATATGGTTAAATGGTGGTTGGAATGATGTAAATTGAAGTTAAAATGATTTTAGGTAAATATAAGTAAAAGGCTGGAACTCAAGCTCAAAATTGACACGAGCTCGAGCTCATCTTCCTTTGTTTAGTTTCCATTCAGCATGACATAGGTCTTATCTTTTGACCATATCTCTTCAATCACAAATCTGATTGAATTGAAACTTATTTAATATGAAAATAGACTTAAAATGAGACAATTAACAATATTAAGTTCAAATCAATTCATATGGAAGACATATGAATTTTCAAAGTTGATGCTCGATTGCGTCATAATAATCCATACAAGGTCCAATGTTGTTGATATACCTCTCTAACCACAGCTTCAATTGAGATTATTCTTTTTGGATATGAAAGTAGACTCATAAAAATTTCTAAAGAAGCTAAGATCAATCAAAATGAAGATCATATGGGAAAATGAGGAATTTCCAAAATTGATGGTGTGATTTGACATATGTGCCACAAAAGTTACTATTCTTTAGTTCATATCTTTCAAAATACAATGATTTTGGGGATGATTCTTGTTGAATTAGAAAAAGGATTCAGAGAACTTTATGGGAATAGGTCATTTGCTGAATTTGGAGGTAAAATGACAAGTTAGCTTGAGTTTGTTCCTTCACTTGAACTCAAGCTCTTCTTAAAATGAACTAATTTTTTTTTATAATCATATGTTGAAATTTGCTTCTAGATCTTGATTAAAAATATTCCATGATTGTGAGAGTTCCATTTATAAATCTTTGTTTCAAACATAATTTTAAAATAAATTAAAAAAAGTTGGTCTCGCATAACAACGAGCTACTTCCTGTTGTGAAAGATTCCTTCAACGAGTGACTTGTTGAAGTTTCATAGTCTTTTTTTAATTCTTTTACTTCCTAATAACAACACGTGACTGGCTGTTATGATAAGTCTCTTCAGTGAGTAACTCGTTGAAGACTTATGATTAAAAAAATATTGGTCTCTCTCATAACATTAAGTCAATCGTTATTATAATAAGTTTCCTTCAGTGAGTGACTCGCTGAAGAACAAGGAAAGAAGGCATGAGCTTGAGCTTAGTTTTTTATTAGAACTCGACCTCTTTAATTTTCATTCAAACCAAGTTTTTCTCTTAATACGATAGTTGAAGCTTTATTAAGATTTGAACTCAAACTCTTTGCAAATATGAGTTTAAGCTCTCTACTCAAGCTTTCTAGCTCGAGCTCCCTTATCTTCTATGACTCAAATTCATTTTATAAAATGCCTATAGCTCGAGCTCCTTTCATTCTTGAACTCAAGCTCTCTCCTTTTATTTCTTACAAATACATATTTTTCAAAAAGGATATCTCAAGCTCTCTTCATTCTTGAACTCAAGCTCACTTTGAAATAAACTCAACTCTCTACTTAGAATCATTATGAAATTCTCCAATAGCTTGAGCTCTCTTTTATGAAATCTTAAATCTAGAAAGCAGAGCATTAGAGAGTAATCTTAAAATCATTTTCATGCTTATAATTATTGTTGTCCTTTTATTACTAATGATTCTACAAGTTGTTATATGTGTTTAAGAACAAATTAAAAGCATTAAAGATGAGGTTAACTCTCAAGATGACAAAACACACTTTTATGTTAGAACTCCAATGGATATATTTCAACAAGAAGAAAAATGTCTCAAGAGCCAATGGATTTTTCACCATCTCTAACAGTCATCAAATCTATACCAATTACAAAAAGAGAAACATTTAAGATGAAAGTGACAACGAGAGCTTGAACGAACATAGCATCTGTAACACCTTAACTTAGACCTTCTTTAGGTCACTTAACGTCTTTTAGCATTTTACTAAGTGCGGAAATTCGTAAAAAATTGAAACTTTTATTTTTTTCTTTTGTTTCCCTTTTTGTTTCCGAAGGTACCTTTATTTTCTAAGTGTACTTATGGTCATTGTAGGTTATTTGTAACCTAACTTAAAAATACTGGCACTCGTTTTTCCTAAATCCTTCTAACAAGTCCTTTTAGGGATTTTTGGAAAAACTACTTCATAATTCTTTTACTTTTAATAAAACAGTCTCTTTCTGTTTTATCTATAAACATCCCTATCATACGTACGACATTCATAGATAATCTCTATAGGGATAAATCATAACTTAACTTAATATCATGCCATAACTCAAATAATGATCATAACATACTTCATCATATATACAAATCCTTCAATTTATTTAACTTAATAAATAAATGTCCTCGCGTGGTCTTTACCCTTGAACGTCCTTTCCGTCCCTTCTCGATGAACTC
>JBAGKO010000008.1:20560560-20581075 GCA_037177275.1 Acacia concinna
ATTTCCTATAAAGAGCGCTCAGTACCATGTTTAACTCGCACATATGGGGAGAGAAATTGTTGTATTTCAACTACGTTTTTGGTGGCCCATTGCCGTGTGAGTAAGCCTATTTCTCCTCTTGGTCTATTTACTAGCCCAAGATCACTTGTTATTACTTGGACTCCACAATCCCATATAATATAGGAATCTTCCTTTGACACACACGCACACACTATTTACAACAATCCTCACATGTGTCAAAGGAAGCACCATTAGCTGAGTTACACACATGAGTATAATCATTGTATCTATGGAACTCAAAACCGAATCGGACCGGACCGGCAATAGAAAAACAGGTGAACCGAACCTTAGTCCGGTCTAGTTTTATAGTGGAACCAGGGGCCAAGTCGACTTGGTCAAACCGTCGAGTCGAGTGGTTTGTCTGAGTCAATACTTAAACAAAAAGCTCCGCCTTTGATTTATTGTGAACGCCGATCAACTATACTCTCTGGGTCTTTTCACATCTTGGCGATCGACAATGGAGAAAGGAGAAGAATATTAAAAGAAGAGAAGGAAAATAGCCAGAGAGATCCTTGCCACAACCTTTGTTCTTGTAAAAACCACGACTGCTAACAAGGACAGATCTTTGCCACTGCCTTTCTTGAATATCTGACAGCCAAGGTGCTCGAGCTTGCCGGAAATGCAAGCAAAGATCTAAAGGTGAAGAAGATCACACCGATGCATCTGCAACTTGCTGTAAGGGGGTGGGAGGTGATCGAATTTAAGATTGAAGAGAAGAGAGAGGGAAAATGTGAGAGAATGTGTAGAGACAAGAGAAGAGAGAGGGAGACTATGAGAGGTTGATATGATATTTTTAAATTTTTTCTCTCATGATGTGTAGAGACTTATTAGTTACTCATAATCAAAAAATTCAAAATAGTAATTCCAATTAATGTTTGGTACGACGTCTTGACATAGCTTCTTTCTTTGCTCTTGTTCACACTCTTTCTAATCCGTGTGTTTCACTCTCACTTTCACATCATCCTTTATAAACTAGAAATAAAAGAAGAGAGAGAAAGAGAGGGAGGATGTGAGAGAGCGATCTGATTTTTTTAAGGAAAATTGCACTGAGGTCCCAAATAAAGGAATTTATGTCAAAGTGGTCCTAAGATATAAATAAATTACTATTAGGTCCCAGAGTTGTTAATGACACCTCTGGGGTTGTTAATGATAACCTCAGGGGCGTCATTAACAACTCCAGAATTGTTAATGGGGACTTGATAGTGATATTTTTCTTATCTTAGAGACCTGACAGTAGTATTTTCTTATCTTAGGACATCTTTGATATATATTCCTTTACTCGAGACTTCAATGTAATTTTCTCTATAATCTTATAACTATCACTTCTCATAAAAATGAATTTATTGTTTAAAAAATTATAAACTAAAATTCTAAAATCTCTAGTTTGGTTTAAAATTGAAACGGTTGAAATCTTATCATAATGATAATAAATTAGTTTCCCATTATTGTGATGAGCAATGAATGTGAACCTGTCCTAAGTAGAGATGTTTGAACATAACATGACATGGGACTGATAGGGTTGGTATTACATGTTTCTATGTTTAATAAAATTTATAAGCAACAGTGCCAATTTCTCAAACCCATTCTTCCAACTTTAGTAGCAAATTGAAAACAAATGTTTGTAAACTGATATGACTGGTTGGTTGAAGAGAATACATGGAAAATTGCACTGAAATCCTAAGTAAGATAAAACACGACCAAAAGTCCTTTTGAAACCTCCAAATTGTTGTTGTGTGTGACTTTTGAGTAATATATTCTGTTTGTGAAAATACTAAAATACTCTTAATGACTTTGAGAAAAAGGGACAAATTGGAGGATGCGTTAGGTGTATTTTAGTCTTTTCACAATTGAAAATTTGAAATATATTACTCAAATGTATAAGGAACTTCATCACAATTTAGAAATTTTAAGGGACATTCTTTAGCTCATATTTTGTTTTCTTTAAAACGGCATCGCAATCTTTCCTAAAATAACAGTTCATTTGTAGGTGCCACTAAGGACCTGTTTGGGAGGAGAGAAAGGAAGGGGAAGAAAAATTTTCAGAGGTTGGATTTAAAAAAAAAAATTGGACAAGTGTGATTACAAAATTTTAATAAAGATTATATGTAAAATAAAAAGTAAAGAAAATTAATTAAAAACTTTCAACCACATTCCTCTATTTTTTTTTTAATTCAACTCATAAATTTTTTTTGACCTCCCTTTTGTTTCAAATCCCTAATATGAAACAGCCACGAACAGTTTGCCAAAAAAATAAAAGAAGAAGAAAGAAACAGCCACGAACAAAAATGCTGGTTGTTTTTGGTAAATTAAAAAGGGCCAGTTAGGTCAACCCATAGGGGCTTGCCACCTGTCTAAAAAAAATAAAATTGCCATTTTAAGCTTTTAAAACAGCACTGGGTCATGAACAGCCCAAGTACCAAAGCAATGTTATGTGAAAAGCCCAAGTGAGAAGATTATGTGTCTTGTGTGTGTGTGTGTGACTGAAAGTATATTGTTTCATAATCTTCATAGTGTAGCACTATATAAACCATTCCAGGTATATGAACAAATTCCATGGATGGAATAAAATTTCTGCTAATATTGGCCTCCATACTTTTATTCAAATTATTATATTTGAGGCAATACCTTGTTTTTAATCAAATCATCAAAGGAAATAACCTGTTGAACACAGAAAGAGTTTACAAGAATGGAAATTTTTTAAAAAAAAAAATTATTAAGTTGGATACGTTCTTCTTTTGGTTCTTTACCGCACGCTTTTAAGCCGGCAGTGGACTTCTTGCCCTAGATTTTTATTGCAGACATTGCACTCTGTTCAAAGTAGCCTGTGTTCTCTAAAATTAGGTAGGTTGATATTTAAAATAATATGCATGAGAAAATCATTATTAATTGTAGCATCTCACATAAATTTTTTTAGAGAAAAGTAAGTTTAGGTCTCAAAATTAAGAGTATGATCAAACAATTCCATAAAAATTAACAATTCCACTTAAGTCCCATGGAGTTGTCAACTGGGACTTAAATGTAATTACAAGATTTCACATGACCGTTTAATCAGTTTTTCTTTTGGTTAGGACCTAATTACAATTTTTTCAAAATTTTAGACAAAATTTATTTTAGTGTGCAAGCTTTTACATCATACAAAGCAAATTCTCAGATTATGTAAAATTGATTTTAAAATCATGGTTAGGCAGTTTACTGAAAGGATGCTAAATATTACAAAGTTAAAGACCATTTTTATTCTAAAAATTGTCTCCAAATCTCAATTTTGTCCAGAAAGTTTTTTTTTTTAGCAATTTCGTCCCAAAAGTTTATAAATTGTAGTAATTTTACCTTAGTCGTTATCTAAGTTAAATTTGATAGTTAATTAACTGAATATATTGAATTGACAGGTTTATATATCATCCACATTATTTTTGTTTTGGAACAATATTTCTTCTAAGGAAAACTTCTAAAGCAATATTCCTCATGAGTGAAAACTTTCAAAGCAGTATTGTTTCTCAGTGAAAACTTCCGGCACAAATTCGCACATCAACAAAAATGACGTGAGTGACATGTAGATCTACCAACTCAGTATATTTAGTCAATTAACGATCAAACTTAACTTAAATAATGGCCAGAGAAAAATTGCTACCATCTGAAAACTTCAAAATTGACATTGCTCCCAAAAAAAATTTAAAGAAAAATTGAGATTTTGTGATAACTTCCACAGAAAAAAATAAACATTAACCCAATACTCTATTACTTCTAATAACTTGTCGTTTTCATCACCAGACAAAGAGGGAAAATCTGACTAAGGTATAAAGGACTAGAAAATACATATATAAAAAAAGTCCTATTACAGATACTCTTTATAAAATAGTTTTAATGTATATTCCTCCATATCTTATTGACGTAGATGTGATTGTCAATTGTTACTCTTTGACTTGTTAATGTAACCACATACACAACATAAATTGTTTTCGTTAATATAGATTAACTTATCAACGACCACCATATGACTTGTCAATAGAGTGACATACTTGTACAAAAGTTGATTTAGTTAACATAGATGTGGTTGTGATATATGAAACCTAGTGATATATGATATAGCCAAATACACTTGTTAATGGGAACTGTTTTAATTAAGATATATGAGCTCTTGTTAATGATCATTATAACTTGTCAAAATATACTACATTTGTCAATAAGGCAAATTTACATTTAGAATTTATATCATTGAGAGACTTTTTTTATAGAAGAATTTACGATGTAATATTTTTAGTAGAGGAATCTACAGTGAAACTTTTTTTAATATATATATATATATATATATTTATATATATTTTCTTATCTTTGAAACCTAGTGAGATTATACTAACAGAGAACCAATATGCTAGGCCCTAGTTTTATGAAACAAGCAAATTCATAGCATTGATCCATTGCTTTAAATCCGAGTTGATTAATTGACATTTAATACCAAGACCAATTATTTAATTTGATTCTACCTCAAGGACGAGGGGAATATAATGTCCAGATGCGCTGGCCTTTTGGGTCATAGAAATTTATGGCAAGAGATAGGCCATGGTTTAATGAAACAAGCAAATTTAAAGCATTGATACGTTGCTTCAAAACCAAGTTGACCATTGGCATTTACCTGCAAATTCTATTCTTCGTCCCCTAGTATCATGGATCTATCTATGGGCGTTTGCTTCATTTTAATTTGGACTCACAAAGCAAGCAGACATTGAGTATCTGCAACTTACCTCTTGATACTGACACTCTGATTTGCTTGTTTCTCTGTTCATGGGGTCCAAAATCCCGTTTCCCTACAAAATTATTTAAAAGCCTTGTCAATTTCCCCCAAATTGTGTTTAGAAAGCAATAGGTGGGAAGAAATTACATATATTGCCCTTTTCATTTTGCATATTAGACAGATGTGTCATGCTAAGAGGCTACTAAGTTGTGCCTAGACGCTCAGGAGCACTATTTCGAGGTGAGTTTTTCCTAATCAGTACTCGCATTCTTCTTTATCTTCAGATTTCACCACAATGGTGAGTACTTCGGGGTCTGACGATTCCATGTAAAGTTGCGGATCATGTAACATACTTGTCTCAGAATCCATAAAAACTATTCTCAAAAGCTAATCCAGACAAGCCCTGATTGCGTGATAATCGTTTGGTTGCATGATTTTTAATCGGAGAAGAAAGTTCAGTTCCAGATGGTTGGTTGCTTAGTTTACTATCTTCGTCAATGGTAAAATGGCTACGATTGAAACCTTAGGAAAATTCCGTTTGCCTTGGATTGTCAGTGAATCTAACCCCTTTATAAAAATTTTGTATAAAAAAATTTAGGTAAACTGTAATTAAGTTCTAGAGAAAAGAATTTACGATCAAACAGTTTTGTGAAATCACGTAATTATAATAAAGTCCCAGTTGATAACTCTATGAGTTTCATTAATAAATCTATGGAATTTTATTATAATTAAGCGATTTCACAGGATTATTTAATTTTAAATTCCATTCTTTGGAACCAAATTGCAATTTTTCCTAAAACCTTCCTGATATAGATTTTTTTTTAAAAAAATATTTTGTATTCTTTTCTTCAATTTTTAATTTAATATCAGTGTGTTTTTCTAGTCCATTAGTTAAATCATTAATTTTGCTTGGTTAACATCGGAGCTCTTACAACTTGTTTTCTATTAACATTATTACATAACATTAAGAGATAAGAGAAAACAAACACGTATCGAATTAAATATAGAAGAAAAGAATACAAAATATGTTTTTTAGGTTATGTAAAGATGTATGGATTGCACCTTTAGATTAAATTTCTTGTTGACTGATTTGTGTGGAACAATACTCTTGAGATTTCAGGATTGGGAGCAACTCTGAATGTGGCAAAACCAAAGAAAGGTTCTTCTATTGCAGTCTTTGGTCTTGGAACTGTCGGACTTGCTGTAAGTTAACATCCAATGCCTCTCTATTGATACAAATTTTCAATGTTTATTATCAAATTTTCCAATCAAAATACTTTAAGTACAACTAGATTCTACAATATCAGGCTGCAGAGGGGGCAAGAATTGCTGGGGCATCCAGGATCATTGGGATTGACTTGAACCCTATTAGATTTGAAGAAGGTAATTATTGTTCTTAGGACTTCAGTAATCTCCCATTTCTATTAAACTGATAGCTTCAGTAATCCCCCCATTTCAATAAGCTGATAGCTTCACAATCTGACTGTTTGTTTTCATTTTATATGATGTTGTAGCCCGGAAATTTGGGGTGACTGAGTTTATAAATCCAAAGGATTATGATAAACCAGTTCAAGAGGTATATCAATTATCCATTAACTATGTCCTTACTATTCACTTAACCTGGTCTTTTATGGCTTCACAAAGCTATGGTTATAAATCACAGGTTATTGCAGAGATGACAAACGGTGGCGTGGACCGTAGTGTGGAGTGCACTGGAAGCATCAATGCCATGATCTCTGCTTTTGAATGTGTTCATGATGTAAGCCACCTTTTTATCAGATAATCATACAGTATATGATATTTGGATGGTTAAGGACCAATAACTTGCATTAATGATAGCTAAAGAGCCTCAAAAACTTTAAGAAAGAATTATTATGATGACTCAAGGAAAGAATGTAATTACTTAAAAGTCTCATAATAAGTGAATAGTATGCAATGACAAGTTTTAGTGTAAGAAATAACAACATGTTCATACTGTTTACTTATTATTTAAACTTTTTAATACTTACATTTTTTCCGTGGAACCTCACAATAATTCTCTAAAACTTCATTTATTTACTTAAACCCCCCACAAAAAAGAAATGGTTTGGAGAACAAGTCCCATTTTGTGAATAGGAATTTTGCCGGCTATATGGTTAGTAATTTTGTGAGGAACATTGTAGGGTTGGGGAGTTGCAGTGCTTGTGGGAGTACCCAACAAAGATGCAGTGTTCATGACCAAACCAATCAATATGCTAAACGAAAGAACACTAAAAGGGACTTTATTTGGTAACTACAAGCCCAGGACAGACCTTCCATCGATTGTTGACATGTACATGAACAAGGTAAACCATGGTTTATCATTGTGTTATACTCTACTATAATCTAATCATTACGTCTCATTCTGTGATAAAATGAGTGAAGTTTTGATGCATACTGAGATTCTATGCTTCCTTCTTTTTTTCGTTTTTTTGGTTGGGTTTGGTTGTAGAAGTTGGAATTGGAAAAGTTTATAACACACAGAGTTCCATTCTCTAAGATTAACAAGGCATTTGAGTTTATGATAAGAGGAAAGGGACTACGTTGTATCATTGACATCGACGAATAGAATTTTGGAATACCTCACATCACTTCATCTTTTCCTGCCTTCTAATGTAACACAGAGAGAGCAAGAGAGAGCTGAGTGGAATTAGGAAAAAAAATATTTGATGTATGATATTTTCTTACATTACTCAGTTTACTCTTTCCTTAGAAGCTCCTCACAAGCTTAGCATTTTAAGTTATTTTAAATGTTGTATTTTTACTGGTAGCATAGAAAACTAAATAAAAAGGTGTGGCGAGAGCATAAGAGGTTGTTTGTTTTGTTTTTCAATGTGCTTTTATAAAAAAAATTTTATTCTTAAATACTAAAATTTCAAAACATTTTCTAAATATTTTTTATTTTTGTTTTTCTATCTCTTATTTTTTGAGGCCATCATACCGCTTATTCTGCTGCATGTCATTTCAAAAGCAGTAGGGCCTGTTTAGATTTAAGGTTGAAAACCTTGGTTTGGTCACAAACCAAGGTTTTGCCCGAAATTGTCAAATACCCCAGACAATTTTAAAACCATGGTTTCACAAAAGGCTTAGTTTCAAACCAAAATTTCTAGAAGTGAAATTTTCTTGCTTTTCCAGACACCTTTTCAGAGACATGCTCTCTCTCCTCATATGGAATTTGTCTGTTTTGGCAAGGGGAATATTTTGTTATTCTTTTTTCTCTTTCTTTTCCCGTTAAAACTCTTTGCTCTTGCCCTGTTATGTGCTTCCTCTTCTTCCTTCCTTCTTCCATTTTAGGTCTCCGTTGGCATTTAGAGACTGGGGCAAGGGTGGGAGAGCACAGATTGAAGGCACAAGTGACGAGTATCTTCAGAGAGAAGGTATGTGAGTCACATGAGTGGATGGTTTGCATCTTCTATTCTCAGTTCTGATCTTCTTGGCGTGGGACACTTTGGTTGCAGATCTGCAAGCGGACGGACCTCGTGTGCTTGCCGTGACCAAAAGAAGCAGTCGGTGGTCCGATCATGTTGTGGTAGGAAGGCTATTTTGATTGTTTCACCGAAGGTTAGCAAGAAGCCGTCGTGAGGAAGAAGCTGCCGTAGGTGGTTTTGCTGAAGGTTAGTTGATTCTGTGATCTCTGTGTGTGTTATATATGATCAACGCCAAACTGACAAGAATATGAAAGAGACGAATTAGATTGTTGTCTCTTATCTCTACAATTTTTTTTGGGCCAAGTAATCTCTATATGTTAGCTACGACTGAAATGCGACACTTTTAACAAGAAGAAGAAAACAGAAATCCACCGATGTTGTTCCTGCAACGAATGCTTGTCCCATAAGTCTTTAAATCAAATTGCTTCTAAAATTTTTGACAGTGAGTTTAGTATGTGGGATGTTCTATAATTTTACGTTTTCACAAAGTTTAGCAGTCAAATTTCTGGAGTAAGTGGAATATTCTTGCTACTCTAACTCCCTAATTTGTTGTGCTTAGTGATTTTGTTTTGACCGCAATTAGATATATGATGTGAGAATGTTATGATCACAAGTTAATTGTCCTTATCTCCTTGCCTATTTTTAACCTGTTCCCAGAACAATCAACCACTTCTTACTTACTGTTTGATGCAATTAATAAAGTGGGTTAGAAAGATTTCCTCTCATGGAATCCTCACAATTGCATGAATTGATAACATTCCACTAGAATTATAAAGGAAAATAATTGTTTATTTCTATGAATTAAAATAATAGCCAACAATCACAGTCGTTGCTCTCTAACCATGAATCTACTATTTTAGTGAGCTCACTTTAATGAAGTCAGTCATAGTTCAGTTCATGTGAGAATGAATCTACTATTGTTGTCTCTTACTTATTATGCATTGTTTTCAATGATGGTCAATGATCATTCACTCTGTGCATGATCTTTGAAGGTTCATGATCTATGAAATCAATCCAATCACTATGTGTTATATATGATTGTGCATGATCTTTGAAGGTTAGCTTGTGATTCTGTGATTTCTAAAATTTGAGATGATTTGAGCATGTATGTAGCCTTCAAATCATGCATTCACTCTGTCCTGCAGCCATGTTTGTCCCCCATTTCTAGTTTCTGAAATTTGAGTTTTGCGTAAAGTTTGGGGAGAAAAATTTGTGTATATAATTGGAAGATTGTATGATTTTTTTCAATAATTGATCTTTACCCTGGTCAGCTGAACATCAGTGTTACATTTGTATGTTATTTGCGCAAAGTTTGGGAGAAAACTTTGGTTTTATTTGTATGAGTTTTTTTATTTTTTTGGATATATCATGTTGGTACAGGTCTGTGTTTCATTTTCACATATTATCATAGAAATATAATTTTGTGATAAGCACTTAATTGACAGAATAATTAAGGAGAGTTTTGGTGTGTCTTCCATGTATTTTCTGAATTTTCGTATTGATAAGTGTTTGCCGTTTGTCTCCAATTTGTGGTTTCTTAAATTTGAGATTAAGCTAAGCATCAATCTACCCTTCCAGTCTAGCAGGATTCTTTTAGGAATTAGGAAATAATTTCTTCATATTTTAGTACATTTGTGTTACCAAGTAGATTTTGTATGCGATTGATAAATCTTTTAGAATCGAAAGACACATCTATGTAGCCTTGATCTAACTACTATTATAGATTTTGCATACAATCAATTCATGATGCTTTTGGTTTTTTATTTATGATATATACGTTGGATGGCATAATGGTTAAAGGCAAGGATAAAGCATCTTGGGATGCCAATGCCACACGTGTGTTCATTAAGATGTGCATAAAACAAGTGAATAAAAGGGAAAGGCCAAATACAACCATGTCAAAGCCAGTATGGAAGAACATTGCTTTTAACTTCACTTAAAAGATGAGAAGAACCTATGAGAAAAGCCAGTTGAAAAACAAATATGACGCCTTGAGAAAGGAATGGCAGGCATAGGATCGGCTTCTTTATGAGACCAGCATTGGCTGGGATAATGAGAAAAAGACAGGTATAGCTGATGATGATTGGTAGGAAAGGAAAATAAGAGTAACAAATTAACTTAACAATTGTGTCATAATCTTTTCATATGAACATGCTTTTTAGGATTTTTTTAACATATTTGGTCATTGGTGATAAATGTACAGGCAATTCCCACGTATAAAAAATTTAGATATCAAGGTCTCCAATTCCAAGATGAATTAACCTACCTATTTTTGACAGTGGCTGGCACATGACCAGATAACTGGGCACCATCATCTCAGACACTGCCAACTCAAGGCACACAAGATGACTAGCAAAAAGGGTTGGGTGATAGTGATAAGGTTTTGAGGTCACCTACAGGCTTAAGTGGGGACTTTAATTCCTTCACATTCAACAGCGGAGGTAGTGGGCACATGAATGATAGAAGGAAGGGGATAAGTTATGGAGAGAACACTTCAAGTCAGTTTAGATCAAGCAACTCATTGGGGATAAAGAGAAAGGGTTGTGCCATGAAGAAGAAAGGCCCTACCTCAGCGAAAATCACAGAAGCCCTTGCTAGGATAGCTGATTCGATTGACCTTGATGCACAACGTGCAAATGCCATGGTAAAAGAGACACGTGCAAAAAGGTTGGCAGGGAAGGCACGAGCATATGAAATATCAATAGCAGGAGTCCTGAGTCACCTTAATACAGTTCAGGAAGTTTTATATGATCATGATTTATATGCACGATGTGTCCACTTACTGAGATTGGAATCCTCTACAAGGGAAGTGTATGCAGCGATGAAAAATATAATGGAGCAATTGTTGTTGTGGCTGCACTATGAATGTTATGGAAAGAACTGACTTGTAGTTCGAATGGTGTAATTATTTAGGACATGGACACATATATTATCACTTATGCTTGTATATTTTATATATTATGCTTGTTGTATTTCGTATATAAGGCATTGTATTTAGTATATTATGCTTTGACTATGTTATTGTTGGACCATTTTATTATACTTTTACTAATTGTTAATCGGTGTTTCAATTTATAAATTCAATGCGTATGTGTACAGGATAACACTGGTATAGAGAAAGAATTAACAATCATATCAAATCATCAGAAATGACGCACAAAGAGGCTCAAAAAGGTTGTGACATGAGTTAGTGCAAATGCTAGATTGTATTTGTGCAAGGAGCTAGCACACAACAGTAAATTCACGGGTGCTGCATGGGTTCAGGATGTTTTACGAGGCTTTTTGGATTGTTGTTATGAGATGTTTAGAATTGAACTACGTTTTCACACACTTTGCTTTGAATTGGAACAACATGGGTTGAGGCCAACAACAAATATGGGTATACATGAAATGGTTGCAACTTTTTTAAATACTGTTGGGCATGATGTAGGAGTTAGGATTCAAAAAGAAAAATTTGTTCAATATAGAGAGACAATTCACAGAGCTTTTCATTTTGTTTTACAAGGGTGTTGTGGCCTTGTAATGTCCAACATCAAACCACAAGATTCAACATTTCAAAACATGCACTCTAAGATCAGCTTAAGTAATCGATATTTTCCTTTTTTTCAAGATGCTATTGGAGCTATTGATGGCACCTACATTCCATGCGAGGTTAGGGCTGCAAAGAAAGTAAAATATATTGGAAGAAAAGGATTTGCATCGCAAAATGTGATGGCGGTTTTTGATTGGGACATGTGCTTTACTTTCGTTCTGGCTAGATGGGAAGATACTGCACATGATGCTCGCATATTCGATCATACCATCAACACTCCTTCCATGAATTTTCCCCATCCACCAATCGGTATTGTTACATCTCATAAAATTTAATTATTGTTAATTACAACAATGTGTATTAACATATACTACTATATTGTGCAGGTAAATATTATTTGGTGGATTCTGCTATCCAACACCGATTGGCTACCTTGGTCCATATAGATGTGAGCGTTACCATCTCCCAGATTTTCACAGATCATCTAGACTTGAAAATAACAATGAGAAATTTAATTACTTGCATTCAAGTCTTAGATCCACAATAGAAAGAACTTTTGGGGTTTGGAAGAATAAGTTTCAGATTTTACAAAAGATGCATAGCTACACCTTTCCAACACAGGTAAAAATTGTGTGTGCTACAATGGTTGTACACAATTTCATTCAAAAATAATCTATTTCTGACCTAGACATCCAATACAATGATGGTGGGGGTAGTTTTGATGATGATGTTGACGATGATGTACAATTGATACCTTTGTTAATACCATCTTCATCTGACATAGCTTTTGTTTGTAATACCATTAGGGATCAAATAATTCGGTATACACAAGACGCGTAGTCATGCATTATCACTATGGTTTGATGTACTCTATTATCTACCATTAGTTAATTGTAATTGTTACCTTACCATCAGACAAATATATTTGGCCCTTCATTGTATGCTCATGTATTTGTTACATGATATATTAGATACAAATTTGAATGATGTATTAAAATTGTGACTTCTTTAAAGCTTCCATTTTTGTGTTCACATTTAACTATCAGATAAAAAGTACATATTTATGTGAAAAATCTATTACACTAAGAATTTTTTTTAATATATTTATATATAGATATATATTACCGTTTTTTTCATCTTATAATATGCACAAATGTAATTTTCATATCCTTATCCAATCAATTTAAATTGTGGTATTTATTATTAATTTTTAATGTTAAAATAATTAATATTACTTCATAACCTTACATGTAATTATTACAAAAGCTAATGTTCTTTCTAGTCATTTGATACTGAAAAAAGCTATTATGATAATATTTATTCAAACACTCTCACTTTATCCAAACATAGGTTTTTACAAAAGCTATTTTAAAAAATCAATTTTAGAAAAGCTATTTTGCTCCAAAAGATATTCTGCAAAAGTCAATCTAAATGCACTCTTAAAAGGCAGTGAATACCTAATATCTTATAAAATGAGGCAACTGCATATACTTAGAAAAAAGGAGGAGAGGGAGATTATATTCATTGCAGAGAACCCAAGCAACTAGCAAGAATCAAAGGAGTGAGGACAAAAAGAATTCCTTTATAGTCTATATTTTCTTCTCAATAGTGTTGAATCTACGTTCTTCTTCTTTTTTTTTTTATTGGTTTTGAATCATCAATAAAGTGACTAATTTTTCTTACAATTTAAAGTAACTATGAACTAGTTTGAGATTTAAAGATTGTTCCCACTATTAATTTTGCTTAATTTTATTTCAGTTTATTTAATCTTACTTTTATTATTTATTATTTATTTCTTAGTAATTGGTCACCATTGAGTATGTTTTGGGGATTTATGATTGAATTTGACGAAAGGAATCTTAAATTGACAATGAAATTAAATAGTATGGAATTATATTTTAATCTAATATGCGGCTAGGATAGATATATACTAAGAAGATCTGCATAATCAAATTAGAGTGATTTGAACTAAATTGCATCTTTTTTAATTGTGTGAGACATTATATAATTATTGAGGTATGTATATAAATGGACCGACATACATTTATAGACATTTAGACTTTATATTGACTGAAGAAATTAAGTTTAAGTTAATTTAGTGGGAATAAAATCCAAGAAGCAAACAGAGGATTAGTGACACTGAGTTGTTCTTTTGTTAATAGCAATAATTATTTAATTTTAATTTTAATTTTATTTTATTCTCACTCATTTAATTTTAAATCAAGTCACTCAATTTATACAAAAGTGTAAAATCAATGCTCAACTTGGTTTAGACACTAAGTTCTTGAAAGAACAATATTTTCTTATCATTTTATTATTTGATACAGCATGTGCATCACAGAGTTTTAGAATATAAAATTTTAAACTATTAGGTCAGTTTGGTATTTTGTTATTGGAAATTTTTTATGTCAAGTTCTTTAAATTTATTTCGTCAAGTTCTCTAATCATATATAGTCATGTGTCTTATATTTAAATTATTATCATTTAATTATAAATTAAAATATAATAAATAATACATATGACCACATGTGATTAGAGAATCTGAAAAAATATATCTAAATAATTTGAGATAAGCAAGATCCTTTGTTATTATATTAAGGGCATTTAAGTCTTTTCACATTTCAAATTTAGTGCCATAATGCCTCACCGGCATTGTATGCAAATTAGTGATTCTAATTTCACAAGGGACCTGTTTTCTCTTAGCTTGGACCGCAATGCAAATTTCCTAAAGCAGAGGCTTTTCCCTGCCGCATCCGCAAATCAACCCCGACGTCGCGGCCTCCGTCTCTCCCTGCCACACCGAGGAGAACTACTGTCGTGTAAGAAAATGGAGGAGACAGTGGATCATTATATCATTCTAGGACTACCATCCGGCGAAGAAGGGGCTAAACTTACCGAGAAGGAGATATCGAAGGCTTATAAATTGAAGGCTTTGGAGTTGCACCCGGACAAGAGACCAGATGATCCAAATGCCCATTCAAACTTTCAAAAGCTCAAGACTTCATATGAGATTCTCAAGGACGAGAAGGCTCGGAAATTGTTCGATGACCTCCTGCGGGTTAAGCGTGAGCAGCAACGCCGACTGTCAGAGCGTGATGGCAAGCGACGAAAGATGGTTTCTGATCTCGAAGAAAGGGAGCGGGCTGCTTTGGCTACTGACCCATCTTTCAAAGCGCGAGAAGAAGAGGAGAGGATTGCTAGGCAGCTGAAGGAAGAGATTGCTAGGATTCGGGCTATGCACGCCAATAAAGGAGTTCCTACCGAGCTTGATTTGAATAAGAAGTCCACGGGAGTTGGCAAAGAAAGCATGGCTACCGGTGGCTCTGGTTTGGATAAAGGAAGGGTTCTCAAAGTCTCGTGGGAGAAAGTAGGTGAAGATTATACGGCAGAGAAGTTGAGAGAACTGTTTTCCAAGTTTGGTGAAGTGGAAGATGTAGTCATCAAGGGCAGTAAGAAGAAGGGTTCTGCACTTGTTGTAATGGCCACAAATGAAGGAGCTGTAGGATTTTTCTAAGCCCGTTGAAGATTTGTTCTTTTAACTTGAATTTTCTTGTTAGTAATTACTTATATTGGGTGTTGTTTTGTCTAGGTTGCTGCCACAGGCACTGTTTGTGGTCATCTTTCTAACCCGCTGCTGGTTATACCTCTTCAGCCTGCTGTGGCAACACAGTTTTCAAGTGCCGAGAAACCCGTGGTACCCGATAAGATGAGTAACCTGGTTGGTGCTGGGTATCAAGATTTTGAAAATTCTGTTTTGGAGAAGCTGCAAAAGGTCTGCCATTTTCCTTTGACTCTACACTTTGTTGGCATTTTTATTTTAGCCGTTTTGTTATTTTATTACACCTTGTTTAACGCATTATCTTGTTAAACGCATGATCTTCACGTAAAATTCTTTTATGTATCTTGATATCCTTCTCCTATAATCTGCCTAGTAGCATTTTGATATTAGTGATTAAAACATTTTTTCCATGTAAAGTGGATCTGTCATTCTTCTTGTGCGGTATACTGTGGCCTGCTAGTTTTTCTTGGATTTTAAAGGAAAAGTTTGTTTCTTGGACATTTGGACTTTGGAGCAGAACGAGATAGAATGGACTCATTAAAGAATGGAGTAGAATGGAAAGTCCATTCTAAAGTTTGGGTAGCATGACGTGCCTGGAAGAAAGGAAAAGAATTGACACATATGCTTGGGAATGCAGAGGGATTGTGGGCAGAGCAAAGAATTTTTATATCATAGTCCCATTTTAATTTTTTCATTTGCTTTCTTTTTGTGTCCAGTGCTTGGTGAATAATTTTCGAATCTTGAATTTGATGAGATATCATTAAAATCCTGCATCTTCTGTACATTTTGGGAGGGAGCTGATATGAAGGAAAACTTTGTTTCATGGGAGCGTCTTTGTCTCATGGCTTTCTTAAAAATATAGTGCATCCAGCCATGGGATGATGGGATTAAATGTTTCTTGAGTCTCTCTTCTTTAAATTTCTTTCCTAGCTCTTCATCTGAATTGTTAGTGTCATTCTACTATTGGTTTCAGTTACATTTTACAATAGGAATGTTCTTTGGGGTCCGTCTGAGCTAGCAATTGTTAGTTGGTGATCTTGGAATATCTAAATCTCCTTCCAATAAATGATCTGTTAGTGTGCGGTTGTCTGTTTTAGCTCTGGTTTTCTGAATGCGCATGTTTATCTCCTGTAATTGGGATTGGGTCACTCTTCCTGATATGAAGTTGTAAATTGAATAAAATGTGTAGTAGGGAATTAGGGATTTAAATTGGGATTTGATTGGCGCATTTAATGATGTAATTGTTGCCGCGCCCTTGCTGGTTTAATGTTTTTGTTATTTCCGTTATGTTTGTTATTTCCCTGCTCTTAACACTAGCGCCTTACAATTCTTCAATAAATAAGAAGAGGAAGGATCATGTAAATCAGTTTTTGGCATTTCAGTGAGAATAACAGCCTCGTGCACTTCATTCTTGTCCTCTCTTCCCTCTAATTCAGTCTGCATTCTCTCCTAAATCCCTCTCTTCTTGTATCCTAACCCTAACATTTAGATTCAAATTACAATAGACACAGCACTTCCCCGTTCATTAATTGCAACAGTTAAACCAAGTGTTGTTGATTCAAATGATCTGTATCTACTGATCCTTTGTAACAATAATGGTAGTTGTTCAGTAAATGGATATCTTTTTACAAAAAAAAAAAAAATTATTGTTGATATGTGTGGTTTTATTTGAACTAGTTCCTTGAGTTCATGTGAATTCTCATGATATTTATGCTCTTTTATCGCAATTTGTTTTAATGACATCTGTTATCGTATTTCTTACCAGATTTGTTTACCTGTATTGGTTTGCAGGCTTCACAGAAGCGAAAGTGACCATTTATAAATGAAGCATAGGATTGTCCTATTTGGCTTATGATCCACCCAAATTCTTTAGGTATCACAGAATGCAAGCATCAACTCTAGTGTCTTACATTTTTACCTTGACAACCCGTGCCCATCTTCTGATGTGCTAATTGAGGATCAGTAACACACGACTTTGAAGCACTTTTTACTAATCTTGCTCTAATTTAACTGTAATTTATTTCTGTGCCCTGGTTATATATTCATTCATTTATGGCCCTGTTGGAATTTGTAGTTGATGTTTGCTTAAACAGAACGGTGCACTTAACATAGGCAGCAAGTAAGAAGGGTTATTTGTCTATCACATGATATTTATTCACTGATTGTGAGCAGTTTCTGTAATTATTATGTTTTATGTAAGGGTATACTGTTTTCTATATAATTGGAGTGTCATTGATTCAACTCGTTGCAACTTCATGGCTGAATTAGTTTTTTTTTTTTTTTTGTTTGGGATTTCCTAAGAAGCAAAGAACAATTGTATGTTTGGGGGGAAATTACCTTGTAACTTGCAAATTCTTTTCTCCTTTTTAATTATGGAGGTGGGTCAGACCATGTGATTTATGCTTCTAACTTCTACGGACCACCTCCTTTGTTCCTTAAAGCTATGTTTGGATGAAAATAAAAGTGAGGGGAGAATATGGGGGAGATAATAATGTGAAAGAAAACTTCCGAAAATGATAAATATAAGGTGAATTGATCATGCTTCATTTGGATGTGTGCCTTGTTGAGGGATAAAGAAATAGAGAAGGATTAAAGTTTTAACCAGGAATTTACATTGTAGTAACTGATATTCTCTGATGATTGAACCCAGGAATCTGCAAACTGAGGTGAACTTTTGAGGCTGAAGGTTTGATGAGGTGGTCATATTGTTATCATGTCGTGGTGGGTCAATGGCTCAATGGTGCCCTTGGCGTCGCTTGCAGATGGTTACTGGGAAGGTGAGCTCAAAACAGCAAAATGATGGCAAAACATCAGAGTAGCTTCTTGTTGGTTTCTCAACCATGAGCTCCCTCTGGAGTAGTTTGTACAACGAAATGTGAATGGACCACTCAGATGTAAACCCTTAATGGAAATACTATACCATTCCCTTGTTGAAAATTTATTTTTAGCCTTTTCTGGATAAAAAGCTTAGATGAGAGTTAGATTTGAGGTTCACTATTGATGTCAAGTCCTGTGCAAAAATAGAGAACGAAAAGCTTATTGTGATGTTTTTTGTATCAAGCAAGCGAGCATGCATGCTTTGGTCATGCATCCTTCTCATACAATTGGTCTTTGTGATCACAAACTTTTTACTTTTACCCCTGCAAACGGCAAGGACATTTTTAGACTCCGCGTGGTTCATTGGAAAATTGTCTCAATAATTTGAAATGGAAAAGGAAACCACCAAGGGTTTAGCGGAAGAGGTTAATTCTTTATAATATGAAGAATCAAAGTTTGAATCCCTATTAGGAAATATGTCCACATTTAGTGTCCAATATTACCTTAAATAAAATTGTTTTTAATAGGAGAACACCAATGTTAAGGAAAAATAATAAGGAAACCTCATTTTCCATTCACTTGAAATTGGGTCATAAGAAATAAACCTCTATCAAAACTTGGAAAATTCAATTTACTTGGCATTCTTTCGATAACTTGCCCTTTAAAGGTGGTTTTATTTAGATCAATTATTTATAATTATATTCTAATAATAAAAAAAAAATGATGAAAGCTGTTATTTTGGATAACCTTTTTGATTTCCGGATTTAATTATGACTTGCATGATCGATGTTATGATGATATTGGAGTTGCCGTGTACTAATGATATTTTGCTGTTTGCTGGAATACTTGTGCTTTCAGTGGAAAACAAAGCAAATTTTGATATCTTTTACCTAGATTTCTTAAGAGAGAATGAGATATAAATAGCCATGTACGGAAGCATTGATGGTTTTTCTCCCCTTTTTATATGCTGCGCCGTTTGTGTTTAGCATTTTCTTTTTGAGAAATTGGAATTGGCTTAGCCGAAAACTGGTCTAGCGTTCGAGAGGCCAGGGGGCGTAAGGCAAAAACAATTAGACAAACTGTGGCCTTTTGATTAAAATACAGTAATTTTTTTTTTTTCATGGAGATGTTACATACAAAAAAATTAATTATTAAAATGCTATACACAAAATCGTTTCTCATGTGGACTATTTTACAAATCGTTCACAAGAGGAACGATTTGTTCCACGGTAGGAGAGAGGCGGTATAGTGAATAACTTGCGTCTATAGTTGTCCCATCATCCACAATGCTGCTTCCCTATGCACAGATTCTTTCCAAAAATGTACACGCATGCCTAAAGTTGCCTACATGCTTCTTATCTCTTTTCCATCTCCTTCAGTTATTTGCATTTTGCCTCTTCTGTCAACACATTTGCGTTTTGTCTCTTCTGCCTACACACACTCGTGAATGCATATTATTGCATTCAAACTCCCCTATATATATATCTCTTTCCACTACATGCAGAGCTACTTCATTCCACTCTCTCGTCCCTCCTCTTTGCTAATTGCTATCTTCACTGCTTCATTCCTCTCTCTCGTCCCTCATCCTTGTTCTTCATATCTTCCTTCTCTATTTTCTAGTTACTTTGTCTTCTTGGTTACTCGTGTTTTGGTGTTTTAAATTGGCTATATTTATAATTATTGTAAATAATGTTGTCTAATTTTCTTTGAATCTTATGGTTTATAATATTTATGTTGCTCTTACTGACTATAATGTTACTTTTCATTTTATTTTAGGCTGTTAGTATCGGAGTGAACAAGTTGAAGATTAAATAGATACCCAAAATTGCAAGTATATTATGTTATATATTAATACATGTGAAGTATAAGATCTAAATATTTTAATTTGAGCTCTATTATTGTTTTTTAAGTATGTGATTTCGTCTATATGAACATTGTATGGTGATATATAGAAATAACTTTTGAAGTTTATTATCCTATAAAGAAATACTATGTCATTTCGTCTAAATTAAAAGTTTAATTGATATTTACTTCATGCTTATTTTAGGTGAAATTATATTTTTTTTTATAACTCTTCCCCAACACAAAAAAAATCTTTTGATTTAAATTAATGATAATTTATGTTTTTTATATAAATGTTTATATATATATATATATATAAACAAGCACTTACTTAAGAAAAATAAGTAGAAATCAATTAAATATTTTCAAGAGGATAAAGGAGACTATGAGAATGCGATAAAATCATTTTACCTATATTTTAAAATTTTAAATTGGGTCAATGGCTTAATTAGGGATTTTATAAGTTTAACAACCTCATGTAGAATTTTTATATTTTAAGCAACTTTATAGGAAAATTTCCCTTTTTATTA
>JBAGKO010000008.1:20587360-20609263 GCA_037177275.1 Acacia concinna
GGCTCGGCCCGCTTTTCTGGCTCTACCTATATACCAATTGATATTGAAATCACAGTCACAGATTTACCTCTGGCGATAATGGATCCGTCATCCTCTGTGTTTAATGGCTTGAAATTGAAATACCAAGCTGATATGCTATACGTAGAGAAAAAGGAGAAGGAGTTCAGGAAATTAAGATTTGGAACGAACGGCAGTTTGCATAAAACAAATGAACAAAATGGAAGGAAAGAATTATAGGAAGACGATTTGATGGGGGCGGTAGAAGATAGGAATAGGGTTTCATTTCGGGTGGCGAATCTTGTGTGAACAATGATGGTGGTGATCGGTGAAGGCTTAAAAAAGTTTGAAAGGAAATAGTCTTATTTAGGTTAAATTAATCTAGGGGTATTTTTTACAGAAAAATATTATAAACAAGAATTTTTTTGTCTACAAATTTTGTAATCCTAAACTTAAAAATACAAAATCAAAAGAGGTAACTTTGCAAGAATCCCACTTTTATAGTACTCATAATCCATATCTCAATCTCAATCTATCATATCAAAGAATATAAATAACATAATCCTTATCTCAATCATGGTCGTTACCCATCAATCCCTTATATCAAATAAGGCCCCAAAGCCATCCTGGAGGCATCACCATCTTCGTCCCTCGAAATAGGATCATCATATATACAAGAAGGCCATGTCAGCAGCTATACTGATGACATACTATAAGTCTATAATGCCCACTGAAAGCATGTTCCTTTTTCATCACGTTTCAATGTAAACCAACTATGCTGAGGTCCCCAAACAAAAGCATATACTCCTCCTTCACATGCTGATTCCAAAGACGCTGCTCTGATGCCAAAAATCTTGCCCCAACAGTTTGACCAAGGCAGAGGGCGCCAATTTTACTAACGAAAGGGGTCAAGTAAAACACCAAACCAAGACACACCTCATCCGGAGCCAAACAATTAGTCTTTCTCTCTCTTTTTCAAAATTAAGAATGAGAGATTTATGGCACGTCGCACCAACGAAGAATACAAACTATCCTTTTCACTCATGACTCAATCACAAAACTCCTTGGTTTAAACTCTTGGGTATCATCAACTACCAGAAAGGGCCAAGCTTCTCTGTTTCTTGAAAGTCCAAGTTATTTGTGAAGAAACATGTAGGAACCGTGAAAAGCCCAACAACGTGACCGCCCCTTTAATTTCTTCAATCCAGGCAGCATCAAACACACCGTGCTGTAGAAAACCAGTTTGTACGCCAAGCGACCTTATTATAATTTATACACCCCAAAGCGGACAGCTTCGGGTCTAGATACCAGTGATTTGAGTGGAGGTATAGTAAAATATGTCAGTGCGACCCCTGAGTGAGCACCCAGATTTTAAGGTGATCGTAGCCTATAACTGATGAAGCAAGTAAATGGTTTTCTGACAGCTTGACACCTTAATTGCATGGACTCGATTCAATTAAGTCAAAACAATATCATTAAGCATAATTTACACCCGGGGGGGGGGGTTGTTCTCTGTTATGTGGCATAGAAAATAACAGCGGTACAGTTCCATCAGCAAATTAAAAAGCACTCAAATTTTTCATGATAAGGATGCAGACTTCACAAGTGAAACGTAACGTAATATCCTACGTCCCAACTGTGCTCCCAGGAGGCAGGTCCACAGTAAGAGTCAAAATCCAACGAATTTGATGATTGACAGCATAACGGCAAGTGAATAGGGATCTTGATGGTTGTAATTTGTACATAAAATGCTCCCATCTAGAAATGAAATTGTTCATTTGAATTCATCAATTAGCAGGGGTCAAGCGGTTTGCATCAAGCCTTATCAGAAATGAAACAAGACGTCATGGCTTGGGCATATAAATGACCTAAACTAATTTTATCTAGCTATTCCCATTATAAGCATTATTAATTGGTTGAGTTTAATTAGGATGGGGAGCTAGGTACGGAAAAGAGGATGATCTTTATCAATTTAAACACCTTTTTTTCTGTTTAGAAGAAAAAGGAGGGCGTGAGAAGCAATAAAAAGAAGCAAGCCAAAAGCATGCATCTAATAAACGTGACGCGAACACATGAACGGCAACTTCCACTTGTGGTTGTGGGAGGTGGGTGGAGCAAATTTTAGAAAAAGCTCATCTCAGCTACTCTATGAATCTTGTCGGCAACCATAGGGGGCAAAAAAAAAAAAAAAAACCAGAGAGAGCACGGAAATATTTTATAACATAAATATGATCAAGCAATCGCTTAAGAAAATCAATTTCAGGTTGCTACGTCTTGTCAGTGAACAGAAATCTGTAGCTCCGTTGACTTCAATTCTCCATCTCCAACCACAATAATAAAAATAATATATCAGCCATACCATTCACACGTTACCAAGAAATTCATAAATTTGAAAACAGACAGTGGGGTACAATTATAACAATAGACCTCCAGAGATTATAGATGAGGCAATACGCCACTCTGCAGTGCACTGCAGTGCTATCTGCAAATCAAAAACTTTCTGTGACAAAGCAGAGGAGCTCGTCAGGGCTTCCAAAATTTAGCAGAAAGGATGGAATTTCTGTTGTCTTCCTTCATACAAAGAAACACAGCAAATCTAAAACGTGCCAAAGAATTTGTACAATTTGGTAAAGGGAATAAGCAATGGGATCCACCACGAGACTGGGAAAATTGGGTACATACGGGTTTAAGATGAGACGGAAGTCTTAATACTCTTGTGTTTTTAAATGCTTGGTCTGACAAAATTTTCAACCTGTATATGTCATTCTTATTTATTTGGATTTGATATTGGAGAATTTTCGGGGAAACAAATACTAATAAGTAATAACTAAATGGTGTTGGAAGAGAACCACCCGAATACAAAGTCACAAGTCAAGGAAGGAATCGTATGCCGACGGCAAATGGCACAAAAGAAGGGCATTTATAATTTTAAGAGGATGGGAAATATTAATATTATTCCCGAGGCTCCACGACAACGAGATAACATCTTCATTGAATTTATTTATTTATTTATTTATGTTATGAGCGAAGGGTATGACTGTTCGATCTTGACTATTCAGAATGAATACAGGTGTTGAATTTAAGGTACTTGATTATGTTTCCCAAAAGTCCTTTCCTTTCCTCATATTCTCTACCCTATTCTGCATTTGGCTTTGCCCCCGACCTTACCTTCTTATAAAATATTAAAAACGATGTAACATTTAGTATTTTAAATTAATTTGTGGTTCATCCAATCCAACCTCATATAGTATTTTTTTTCCACCAGCATCACTTACCATTTTTAATGATGCTACCAAAAAAAAAAAATTTATTGTGATAGATAAACCACAAATGAGCTCTGCATAGTGAGTGCTACTAGAAGAATACCTCCTTATGCATATTAACCTAATATAAAAATGAGAAACAAACAAAGAAGAGAAACGCAGGGTCGAAGCAAGCAAATTAATCGCGAATTGAAAATTGCTAAGGAGGCACAAGCGTGTGGTTAACAATGGAGACCGATGGGTTGTATTTGTATTGTTGTAATAAAAAGCCAAGAAGCATACACGTCGACGCGTGAATTTGTCACTTTCACCTACTACGAATTTCGAATCCAGCCAACTCTTGATATTCCTTTTTTTTTTAAAAAAAATGCTTTATAAAATAATAGAAGAACCAAACAGCTTAAGATATGCTGGTGAGAGAGAGAGAGAGAGAGATGGATTAGGATGGCTTTAAGAGGAGGTTTAAAGGGAGAGTTACGAGTTACAGGTCTACCAACTGGTGGTTAGGGTTTGAACCCTTCCAAGCAAACACCCACCTCACCCCTCCTTCTCTTCCTCATCTCCACCATCCAATCCCTGCGACGGCTTCTTCGTCCTCTTCTTCTCAAGCTTTCTAGCAACTTTTGTCTTGGCGTTTGTCACACGTGAGAAGCCTGATGTTGATATTGATTGACAAATAAATTTAGCAATTATTTATTCCTTTTTGGCTCAAAAGAAAAAGGAAAATAATGAATTGTGTGTCCAATAAAATAAAAGTAGTTGGTATGGGGAAAAGTAAGCAATTTGTGTTTTTATTTTTTCCAAAAGAAAGTTTATTGTGTTTTTATGTTATCAGTATTTATTCTTAATTGGTTGGTGCCGTTGTTCCAATGATAAGGAGGTCGGTCTTTGTTTGAATCAAATATAATCTCTTGGGATTGGCATTTGTCTCCGGGCGGGCAGGAACATGAACCCCATGGATTGTCTCACCGCGACTTGTCTATTGTTTCTCCTCTGATCCTCCTTCTCGATTTGCTTCCCACTATCACTCCTTTTCATTCTTAGTTCTCCTCCCCTTCCTTTCAGGTATTTCACTACTTTTTTCCCCTTTTTACCTCTGGTTTGATCTTAATAATGATATCCCCGCACAGAAAAGCAAGCTTCTTTTGTCATCATCGCCATGGTGTATTCTTTTTATTAGTGGTAGTGGACGATGCTTCCAATAGAGCTTCTGATTTTGATGAGTGGCAGCAGCAATCAGAATGGACTCGTAGTCACTGTGGAGTGGGGATGGGACTTGGGAGAGAGTAATTCGAATTATTGTATCATGAGTGTGGAGCTTTCCTCTTTGGGCTTCCTATATAATTGATTGATTGATGGGCAGACGATTTTTTAAAGAGAGATCCTATTTCCTATTTCCTGCTTTTAATTCATTATGAGAGGGAGCACGGTATTCTGAAGTAGGGTTTTGAGCTAAGGGTTGAAATTTGAAATTTTTGTTACACTTTTCGTTCAAGGCTTGCTGCAGTTCTGGGATGCTTCATTTACTCCGTTTCGGTATTTAGTATTTACCAGACTTCCAGTCAATCAATTCACTTCACCAAAATTTCTGCTAACTCTGTTTTGTCCGCCCGGCGAGTGTTGGCAGAAGCAAAATGCTTCCTTCGTTCAATCTAAATCCATTTTTTCTGAGCAAGCCATTATTCTTCATATAAAAAAAATTTTCCCCATCCCTTTTTTCCCTCGCTGTCTAGTTTCTAGCTACCCCATGATCAGCATACGCAAGAGTCATACTCGAACAGGGTTTCAAACGAGGATTGGTTACTGTTTTTTTCTCTTATTTCTATGTTCTAGTTTGATTCGGTTGGGTGGTTGTTTCCTATAGCTTTTGTCTGTTTTTCTTGTTCAATTATTTGGTTGAATGAAATTCCTATTGGGAGAAAAAAAATTACTGCAAACCGCCATCGATTAAAAACTGCAAATTTTGTAGCATTGCAGAGTAATATACTGAGAAGAGTGAGAACTAATCCCGAAGAATGTAAGATGGGGTGTCGGCAATATTTTGTTGAAGCCCTTGATTGAAAATTTGGCGAGAGAAATAGACTCTTCTGTACTTGTGCTCCTGAGAAAACTCCCAAAACCATGGCACACCCAATGAACCTAATACTGATAGGAGTAGCAGCAATGTATCGTCCCCGCTTTTGACTAAGGGGCAACCGATCTCCAGTTCTTCATGCCGTTTAACCGGTGTTTGTTCGCTCACTAGATGTTGATTGAACTTGAAGTCGTGAAAATTCCGTTGTGTTGGGTAGAGCTAGTAATAATTAATACCGGATTCGGTATAAAGACAAGATAAATATCGCTGTGAAAACTATGGGCAGAAATCTAATATGTTGATTTCCTACGTTAAATGCTATAGACGACGTGGTGCGGCGTATTTGTCTCTGACGCATATTGTGATCTTTTTGATTTAGATGTTAGACGACGCAATTTCTTTTTACCCTGGCTTTACTTATTTCGTTTCCCCCCCTTCTGTTTCCAATAGGAAAACTTTCAATCTTCTTTTCCCCTCTGACGTTTTTTGTTTAATCTATTTAATTGATTCAGGAAAGGTCCAACGAACTGTCTATTTCGATTCCGTTGTGAAGGGATCGGAAAACCTCTCTAATTTGTAATCTCAATCTCTTGCTGCTAATGTCATGATGTACCCGAACCATGCTTTTTCTTCTGGGTCCTACGCGGAGATGTTGTCTGGGAATTCTCTTTTACCTCATAACTTTACAGAAACTGTAGGAAACCAAAATGAGGTGAAGTTCATCGCAACCGTTGGTGACACTGTAGCCATGCAATCCATTGATGGGCATTCCAACACTGCTGCAACAGGAGATCCATCTGTCAACAACTCTTTCACAAGGACGCCATTGGGGCTCGTTGACAGTGAACAGAACATACAGAGCCAGGGCTTATCTCTTAGCCTTGGTACACTCATGCCTGTCCCTCCCTTCCAATATCACTATCCCTCCAATGGCTTTTCGTCCTTTATGACTCAAAGTCTTCCCAACTTTAAGGGAACTGTTTCTCTTAAAGATGACGAGGGGAATGCTGAATGCATGCCATCTGGAGGTTTTAACAACTCCTTCCAGAAGGAGGCTTTGTACAATCCACATCCCTCACTCTATCACAAGGAAGCCCCCAATGATCCGTCGTGTCTGCATGGGACGCAAGGTTTTTCAAATGCTGCCTTAAACTCTCAATACCTTAAAGCAGCACAGGAATTGCTTGATGAAATAGTTAATGTACGAAAGGCTTTAAAGCAACCTGGACTGGAAAAGCAAAAAAGTTCCCGTGACATTGGATTAGATGGCTCCAAAGAATCTGAGGAAAAGTCTAACAGTCAGTCTATGCAGAACCAGGACCCCAATGCTTCATCTGCCAACGCGTCATGTGAATTGTCACAGGCAGAACGGCAGAGCTTGTTGGATAAGAAGGCAAAACTTTTGTCCATGTTGGATGAGGTATATCTCCAAACTCCACTATAATTGGGTCACAGTTTTTTTGTTCTATAGATCTTTGTTTGTGGATACGTTTTCTCTAGATTGAATCTCTGTAATTTGTTTACACTATACTAGTTCAAATAGTTGAGCAGTATATCTATATTGAACAATGCAATTTTGTGCCTTGGTAGCACTACTGTTTCAACAATATGCTCAAATATTAACAAAGAACCGACCCTCTTGTGGTGACTGCAGGTGGATAAGAGATACCGGCAGTACTGCCATCAGATGCAAATGGTGGTATCATCTTTTGACATGGTTGCTGGCTGTGGGGCAGCTGAACCATACACTGCTCTTGCTTTGCGAACAATTTCTCGCCATTTTCGCTGTTTGCGTGATGCTATTAGTGGCCAAATTCAAGTGACACAGAGGAGCCTTGGGGAACAAGAGGGGATACCTCGTCTCCGCTATGTTGATCAACAGCTCAGGCAACAAAAGGCCCTTCAGCAGCTTGGCGTGATGCGACAAGCTTGGAGGCCCCAGAGGGGACTTCCTGAAAGTTCTGTTTCAATACTCCGTGCCTGGCTCTTTGAGCATTTCCTTCATCCGTATGTTTCACCTCTACTTTTTTCCTCATTAGTGGTTTCATTTTAATTCTGCGTTAACTGATAAATTGTTTTCCAACTCCTATTTGTCACCAGCTACCCAAAGGATTCAGAGAAAATTATGCTGGCAAGACAAACAGGCCTGACCAGGAACCAGGTTCATATCTAAAGTTTTCAAATTCAAAATTTTAGTTTCTGACAGAGCTTTAATGGTCAGTACTCAGTAATTGATTACCGTATTTTACAGTAGTTGCTGATATCTAATTTATTTTAGGTGGCAAACTGGTTCATCAATGCAAGGGTGCGTCTTTGGAAGCCGATGGTAGAGGAAATGTACAAAGAGGAGTTTGGTGATTCTGAGATGGCAAGCTGCAATCTCTCATCTGAAAGTACTCCCCAAGCTCCAAGAGATAATAAAGGAGACGAGTCACACAACAATGTAAAAGCTGCTAATATTGTCCAACAGGGGCAACTTCATGAGTTGAAGCTTGACCATAACTCCGCTACAGAATTTGATACTGCCCACGGAGAAGCTGTCATGCGTTCCGGAATTCTGAAATTGCAGAGTGATCAAAGGCCTAATATGAAGAATACCCTTTATTCCAGCGGACCTATGCCAACCAACCACAATGGTGATGGCTGCCTAATGCCTTCTGATCCAGCCTCATATGATTTATCAGAGTTTGGTAGTTTTCCAGTGGGTGGCCACGTGTCTCTTGCGTTGGAGTTGCGCAACTGTGAAACTGAGGAATTCGCCACATCTGAAAGTGGATTCAACAAACAACGTAACCAGGCATTAGATTCTTCCCCAGAAAATAATTTGATTGATTATCATTTCACAGATTCAGGAAAGCAACAAAACAGGTTCAGCAATCCTCATCTGTTGCATGAGTTTGTGGTCTAGGACTTGAATACCCACGAAAATTCGTGGAGGAAATAAGGTTGATGTTTCGAGGGAATGCTGGAAAGGTTGTATAATTAGAGTAGGCAAAGGAAGCTTATGTTGTTTACTTTGTTGCTCATTCTTGTCGCTCCTTGTTCATAAAGTGATGAAAATCACAAAACGTACAAATATACTCGTAGATATGTGTAGATATTATTCACTTGTAATATTACAGATGATTGATTGTAAGTTGCAGGCAATTTTGTAAGGATAAGAATCACATCTTGTGCCCGCATGATGTGGAATAATGAATCTTGCGGGGGAAAATGTTACAAGTACGATGTGAAAGTATTGGCCTGTTTATACAACTTTCTTCAGCTCCTTATTTGTCGCAGCATCCACATGCTTCCTTGGAAAGACAGTTTCATGAAACACTGAATTTTGGCTTACTAAGGGGTTGATGGAATTAGTAAATTTTACCGGAAACCATTCATTTCGATCAAAATATCCCCACAATCGAAACAACTGACCAAAAGTAGTCTCCTTTTTTAAAGCCTTCTGTGGTGACATGAATTGATAATGCCCATTGCCTTCGGCTTTACCATCCACCTAGATTTCATCACTATCCATCTCAATCCTCTGCTTCATGAGACCCCATCCACCCAACTTTCTACATCTTCAGGGGATACAACTAAAAGATAAGAAGCACCTGAGTAGGAATCAGAATCAAAATAAATATATAAAGAAGCGCCTTTCAGAATCTCTGTCAGCCTCACATTAGAGCAGATACAGTATGAGGTATCACGAGATTTCAATCCTTTTTTTTAGTAGAAACAATGCGATATTGAGGGTGCTCTCAACTTCGCCATGAGTAGGTTAGCTATTCCATATTCATATAGCTCCATAAACTGAGTGGGCAACTGATGGCTGGCTTTTCTAACCTGTGGGGAGGCCTCTCCTCATGTGACGAGAGAGTTACTCTGTTTTGAGTGTCCCAAAAATCAATAATTCAGGGACCAGAGCTGAATTATTGATCCTTCCTTATTTAATATGGTCAGGAAACTTTTGTTTGTTATTCTATTTTCTTTTCTTTTTTTTAAATTAATGTTGTTAAACTCAGCCGACTAATTTTGCTTCCTTAAATAAAATCGGAGAACCATTGCTGTCTGAGCCATGTATGATAGTAGATTCAGACTTACCGAGCAGACGTGTGGAAATATATTGCTGTCAAAGAAGCTGCTGGATTCAGATCAAGTGCTTTCTCACGGGGAATGTTATTTGTAGAAGGCGTTAAACTCTCTTTTGCCAGTCATTAAGATAGGCAAAGTTCGTCCTCTTCATGCTGCCCCTCATCTTTAATTATAAATGTTTAAGATTTCTAGCTTCTTCGTACTTGTATCCTAGGTTTGTTAGCAGAGTGCTGCGAATGTAAAAAGGACATGGTGAAGGTAACAGGGTAAATATTGGTAAGGTGATTAGTCACCATACAACGGCGGGAGTGGGATGGGAAGCAACACTAATCACGATAAATATAAAATATATCCACGTTTTGGATTTGGTTCGATTAAATGTTTAATGTCAATTACAACTTTTATAATGGACATTCGATTATTGAATTGCATGTAATCTTATGTAATCAGGCTGATTATAGTATTTAGTTGTACTTATTGTAACGTAAAGAGGATTACATATGTAATACAGATTACATTATTTAATGTAATCATGATTACATAGCTAATATTCAGTAATCACAATGCAGGGATTTGTAATCTAGAGAAAAAGACCATATAACCATTATAATTTTTTAATTTACCATATTACCCATAAATAATCCCTACCTATATCATCAAATCATATTGCCTCACCTCTCACAACTGCTTCTGTTGCGCGCCATCTTGCGTCATTCTTCCTCCTCTCTCGCCTACCCACTTCTCTCTCTCTCTCGCTCTCAAAGTCAAATTTCTTCTTCTTTTTCTTTGTTCTCGCAAATTCGATCGTCTTTAATGGACAAAATTACCCTTTGCCAATATGTATATATTGCCTCAATTTTAATTTCTATGAAAATTAAATTTCTTATACAACATGCACATACAAAATCTTATTACTACATATGCATTATACTTTACTATTACATATGTGAATAGGGTCTAACTTATGCGAGTTATTTAAATAATTTTTTATACATATTGGCAAAGGGTAATTTTGTCCATTAATTTATTATTATTAGTGGGAATACGGTTATTGTACATACTTAATAAAATAATAGATAATTTCAAGTCATTATACATATATATGTAGACAAGGGGTAATTTTGTCTCTTGATATGTTATTATCATATATTACCATATGTAATGTAATCCAACCAAATGTGTTCATGTTTATGTATCATCTTTTCTTAATAACAAACTAAACAACTTCATGTAATATCATTACATTATTTTTCATTACATTGTATTACATTCCATTATATTTCCTCTGATTCTGTGAACCAAACAGTCACTGAATTTCAAGGCCAAGCTATGTTTCATAGGCGTGACACTAGTTCAAAGTAGAGTGCGACAACCCAGCTAAATGAAAACCCAATTATGTCAGTGGCCCTTCTCCTTTTGCACGCAAAAATTGGTTGTATTATTGAAAAGGGCTCGTCTTCGTCAGTCGACAGTCGTCACCTCTACTCATTCTGCCTACAAAGCCTCTGTAGTCTGTAACTAGTTCCCGACTTATTTCCCTGTCAAGAATCTTCAGAACTGCGGTACTCTTCGAATTTAGCGGAAGCCAAATACGCCTGCCGTAAAAAATCCTCTAAATATGGCAGCCAATGCTCCATGGAGTCCCCAAGAAGAAGGCTTTAGGGAGATTTGTGGCTTACTGGAGAAGCAGATTTCTCATTCTTCTTCTGCTGATAAGTCTCAGATTTGGCAGCAACTCCAGCACTACTCTCAGCTCCCCGACTTTAACAATTATCTTGTTTTCATTCTTGCACGTGCTGAGGTACTAGATAATTTCCATTTAATCGCCTTAGAGCAAGAGTTCATGTTTCCTGTAGTGTCTCTGAATAAAGTTAGACGATATTCTGGCATACAGTGGTCTTAATGTATGACTTGCCTTTGAGAACCCTTTTTGCAACTAAAGATCACCTTATTATTATTATTTTTTGTTCTTGGGGTTGATTTTGGAAGGCCGGTGGAATTTATAACTATTCCTGCATTCCGTTTCTGATTGCGTAGTAGAGTTTATTACCTAGGGTAGTTTGGTATATCCTAAATTGAATTCACACCAATAAATGGTGCAGGTAGAGGTAGCCTTATATGTAAAATATTTGACATGATGTGCTTTGACGATATATGATTCATTCTGGAATGAAAGAAGAGTTTAAGTCGTATTTACATCAATTCACTACTGGAGATAAGCCATCAGCTAGGGCTAGATCATAATTTGTTGGGCGGAAAATTGTTTTTGGGATCATATGAGATTGAAATGTGAAGAGCAAGTGTTGTAAAACCGTTCCAATGGAGCTAAAAAAAGAAACATATAGTTTAATCTGTTTGTCATTGCTTGTGAGACCTTTTATCAGTGGAAATTCAGAGCATCATTTGGTTCCTAAGAGAGATAGCTGTTGCACAATCGCATGGTGCATGGTGTATAGCATTCGTTGGTTCATGGAAATCCAGATTGTGTCAATATTTGTACTCCTATGAAAATTTGGCTTTTTGAACAGGGAAAGCCAGTGGAGATTCGACAGGCTGCAGGTCTATATCTAAAGAATAACCTTAGGAGCACATATAAAGCCATGCTTCCTGTTTATCAGCAATATGTGAAATCAGAGTTGCTGCCTTGTCTTGGAGCAGCAGACAGGAACATCAGGTCCACAGTAGGAACCATTATTAGTGTTGTTGTTCAACTTGAGGGAGTTTTGGGTTGGCCTGAATTATTGCAAGCCCTACTAAATTTCCTGGACAGTAATGATTTAAATCACATGGAAGGTGCTATGGATGCTTTATCCAAGGTAAATGGGACATTATAGAGTTCAAACAAAGATTCTGAACTCAAATTGTATCTTCAAGATATTAAAGATTCTAGCCTTATGTTCTTAGGCATGTAAATCTATAAAAGCATACCATGGATCAGCAATTTCTTTTTCAATTTGATAAGAAGTACAATTTGATGTAATTAAGCACCAAAATTACTTATTTTATTAATAAAAAAATCCATGCCAAAATTTGTATCAATTAATAGTGGAACACTTTGTTTTTCATCCACTAGTGAGTCAAACACTCTTTTGTTTGGTACATTTATGTTTCTGTGATTTAGGTCTCCCATTTCTATTTTGGGTCAAGTGGAACCTAAGAAATTGCCATCACCTAGGGTATTGACTTCTGAGAAACAAAATGTAACATGCATTTTCTTCCCCCTCTTTCACTGATGACCGTCTTCTGCTTCCTCCCCACTTTGGGTAGTGTTGATTAAAAAAATTTGTTGAAAGCTTTGCTTGTCCAACTTTTTTAGTAACTTGTTGAAGATATTCTAAATCCAACTACCGCCAACTGATACTTTTTTTAAGTTTTATTTTATATGGACACTTTTTAATAATTGTGGTGTTTCTGGGCAATGCAGATATGTGAAGATATTCCTCAAGTACTTGATTCAGACATACCTGGGTTAGCAGAACGCCCAATCAACATATTTCTTCCCAGATTATTTAGGGTAACTAAGCTTTTTTTATTTTTATATCTATTTTGCTGCATCTCCTTGTGTAACTGTATCATTCAATTCTTTCTTGATGTGTTTTTGTATTTACTTTAGTTACTTTTGTTTTTTTTGCCTTATAATTTGTCGTGCAGTTTTTCCAGTCTCCTCATGCTTCATTAAGAAAGCTTTCAGTGGGTTCTGTGAATCAGTACATTATGTTGATGCCCTCTGTAAGTATATTAAGAGACGTTATCAGCTCCATTCTGATGATATAGTACTAATGTTTGGCATTGGTAGTAGAATACTGATCGTCTCCATTTTTATTTGGCAGGCATTGTACGTATCCATGGACCAATTTCTTCAAGGTCTATTTATTCTTGCAAATGACCCATCTGCAGATGTGCGGAAATTGGTGAGTTCCTATTGCCTATTGTTTTTGTACAAGCATCAGATGCAATTCTAAGATGACTTTTTTGTTTTTGTTAATTGTATTCTCTCTGAATCAGTTTTAACGGATGTCAGTTGCTGGCCATCGAAGTTTGGCATCATTATTGTTTCTGGGATATTTCATTCTTATATATGTGTGTGTGTGTGTTATTTCATGAACAAGGAAAGTATTAGGCTCTGTTGACATTGCATGCTGATTATTGAGCATGCTCATAAAGAGCTTGTCATAATTATAACTTTGATTTTGTGTTATCTGTTCCATCGAATTATTGCTTCCTTGCATAAGTTGCTGCATTATTATTTGAATGCTGTATCTCTTACTAATTTTTAGCACTAGTTGATTTATTATGTTAGACGACTGTGGGATGATATTATGATAACTTTTGTGAAGAATTATCATATGTTATTTCCACTCATGATCAGGTTTGTGCAGCATTTGTTCAACTAATTGAAGTCCGTCCTTCTTTTTTAAAGGTATACATCTTGTTCAAGTTCATATTGCTTTACAGCTGTTATGTATCTAATGATTCTGCCCTATTTTCTTTTTGGTTCTACTTTCTATATAATCAGTTTACTCTCTTCAATCCTTCCATCTTATTAATCTTTATCCGTTTTTTGTCAACATGATCTTCTTTAAAAGTAACCTTTCCTCTCTTGACCCCCTCTTGTCTAAAGCAACTTTTAATCATAATTTGTGCTGCAGCCTCATCTAAGAAATGTGATAGAATACATGTTACAAGTCAACAAGGACAATGATGATGAAGTGGCTCTTGAAGCCTGTGAATTTTGGTAACATTTTGTTTGGGGTGTGATTGGCTCTATGTTGTACCTGAAATATGTTGTATAAATTGCAGTTATTATTGTGTAAATTTCCTGGAAGGTGGCAACTCCTGTTTTAACCTGTAGTATTACTTGTATCAATTTCATTGTTAATTTTTAAATGGGATCAAGTTCTAATTTCAAATAATATCCATCACTGATCTGCTGTAGTAGCTATCCTGATGGATTTTTTAAGCATGTCCAATGCAATGCAAGATACTCCAATAACAATCTAAGAGATGATAGTTCAAGTAGGTATACTTCCGTTCACAGTTCTATGTGAGGTTGATCTCCCCTTTGAAATTGGGTTCATCTATCAATGATCAGTTTCTTGTTTCTGAAACACAAGGATTGTATGGAATCTATGGGTGATAAATTTATTTTCGAGTGTCTTTATAAGATTTTGGACATCTCTGAGACTTGCCTTTTCTCTTTTCCCCTTTGTGAACTCTATGAGCTCTTTGATTTTATGCTTTTTTCCTTCCTTTTTTATATAAAATAATTATGATTGCAGGACTGCTTATTGTGATGCTCAACTGCCTCCTGAAAACTTGAGAGAATTCTTGCCTCGTCTTATTCCAGTTAATCTAATTATACTCATCTTTTATAATTGTTATGCTTTAGGATATTTATTATTTTAAGCTTATCTGTTCGATCTCTGTAGGTGTTGTTATCAAATATGGTTTATGCAGACGATGATGAATCGCTTATTGAGGCTGAGGTTTTCTTCTTGATTATTCTGTATTCGTATTTTATTTATATTAACTCTGGTTATTTTAGTTTATGCAACTTCATTGTTTTGCATTATTTCTTTCAGGAAGAGGGTTCCCTTCCTGATCGAGATCAGGTTTGAATTACTGGTTGAGTTGTTGAAAATGCTGTACTTGAGAAGATTTTTTCCCTCGTTTTTGTTTAATTTTTATATCCTTCTTTACAGGATCTTAAGCCTCGATTCCATGTATCAAAATTTCATGGTTCAGAGGACATTGAAGATGATGTAAGTTGTTTTGTAATTGCATGTGTTTAACTTCTCAAATTATTTGATTAATATAATTGCTTGTGATTAAAATTTTCATTGCTTTGAAAGAGAAAGATGAGGTTATATGGGAGAAAAAAGCTTTTCCTAGTCTAAATTATCATTTTCACTATCTCTCTCTTTCCCCCCAACAATTACAGGATGATGACGTTGTCAACACATGGAACTTACGGAAATGTAGTGCTGCTGCTTTAGATATGCTCTCAAATGTGTTTGGAGATGAGATTCTTCCAACTTTGATGCCTATTGTTCAGGTGTGTTACGGATATCAAAACTAACATTGGGCTTTTCATGAATTTGACCCCCCCCCGGGGAAAACACACACACCACAAAAAAAAAAAATTAATTTAATTATGGGCACCTCCTTTCTATTTTCAAAAAAACTAGTAATTGCGTTACACAAGCCTCCCCTAAGAGTAAAAATTAAGTTACAGACATTTCCAAGATTTCATGTTCATCCACAACTATTAATAAGCTGTTAATATGCCAAAGCTATAGTAAGATTGAGAGCTATGAAGCATGTTTTGAAGCCTTTATAATTAGTATCAATGTAGCCAATACATATATATCTAAGAATATCAGGGTCAACATTCCGCTCAACACATCAAACCCCATCTAAATTCACACTTCTTTGCCTCCTCACTCATGTCTTTAACTTACTCTTAGCTCATGGGTGGGAAGGTTTTAGAGATTGCACATTTGACAAAAGGATAGAGACCCAATACATATAGTGCTTGCGATTAAGATAATGTATCTGAACTTGATGGGTCATCATAGGAGTAGAATCCTTCACATCTGCTCTCATCAATTGCTTTTGTTAGAGCAATCTTGCATTGCCAAAGTCATTCTTGGAATGAGTGTTTGAGCGAGTCATGTGATGCCAATGGGCATTATGTGAGCAAAAGGAAAATGTTAGAATTGGGATGAGAACTAGGGATTAGATACCATGAGGGATAAATTGGTAAGTAGGATTAAATAAATCTTGTAAGAATAATCTTGATAGTGTTGAGGGAATGGACTAAAGTGTATTTTCAGTAAATAGTGGGGAGGTCCCGGTCTTTAAGACAAAATCCAAGGGAGGTTAGTGCATTTTACTTTAAATTAAATCTTGACATGCGGTAAAGTGGACATTGGACAGAGGATTTGTGCTTTATCTGTTTGTCTGAACTTCAAGCCCAAAGGGCTTTTGTGTGAGAGGGTATGTTATCTTAACAATACTAACTTTGAGCCTTACGTTACTGTCTTGTGTTTAGTGGTGAAATGGTTTTTGAAAATGCTATTGATACTTGTTATCTAGTGTCTGAGCCGTCATAACGTGTAGAGTATCACTTACTGGTGAAGTGCTCTATAAATTAAAAAAACACTGTTTGTGTAGTAATGTCAATAATCAAAACTTTTGTTTTTAAGGCTGACCTGAGAGTGCAATGACTGTATAACTCTATTCTTTCCCATAGATTTGCCCCTAGAATCTTGATATACACAGCCATATTATGACAAGTACCCCTGGAGAGGGGAAGCCATCATCACATTTTTAATTATATAATATTTTTAACGTTTTTCACAGGCCAGGCTGTCATCAAGTGGTGATAATGCTTGGAAAGAAAGGGAAGCTGCTGTCTTGGCTCTTGGTGCCATAGGCGAGGGTTGCATTAATGGACTTTATCCTTATTTACCTGAGGTATTATTTATTTTCTTGTTATTGTTACCTTGACAGGATGACTTATTTCTCTATCTGATAAATCTATAAAAAAGCCAAATGCTTATAAGTAGTGCTAATTTGGCTTCCCTCAGATTCCAAGCCTATGTCTTTTCTCGTTTACTTTTGTTAAACGATTCTCTTCCTTCCTTTTCATAAAACACCATGATAACAATTTTTTAATTTTCAAATTTTCTTTTTAAATACGTCATATTCTTATGTTACTATATATCTCTTGCTTTGCGTGGAAAAAATCTAGTCTATTAGGAAGGCTGAACTTTTTTGTGGCTTTAATCAAGTTATGCTGTAGTTGGTTTACATTTTTGTGACTTTAATGCTCAATCATACTGCTGATCATGTTTCTTATAAGTTTCTTTATGTAACAGTTTCTTGCTGTTCTTATCATTTTTGTTAGAATTATCTCTTCCAAGTGGTGTTGTTCTGGTTTCAAAAACTACTATTACTATCCGGTTCCCATTTCATTCTATTATTCATAGTAAAAACATGCGTATACTAAACTTTAATATTTCCAAATAGTAAAATTCATGCATATGCTAAGTATCAAACGCTATATCCCGATGTTAGTTTTCAATTTTTCTGTGGAAGTTGCAAGTACACATGTGCTAAAGGAAGTGGTGTTATATCCTTATGTTAGTTCTCTTAATAGCGTCCTTATTTTATTCTTATAATTTAAGGAGGCTGGTTTTATGATTCATTTTTGATTATGTCTTATAAGCTTGCCAGCATTTTCTTCCCCCCAGGGGGAATGTACTCTTAGTTTCCTTTATTTCTCTTTCTCTAATTTTGTGAATATTAAATGGTTCTTCTTCTTCATATGTAGATTATTGCTTTTCTTATCCCTCTTCTTGATGATAAGTTTCCCCTAATAAGAAGCATTTCATGTTGGACACTTTCTCGTTTCAGCAAATTTATTGTTCAGGTTTGTTATTTTGTACCACCACCTTTAATTGCTCAATCAATATACATTATAAAACTATATTTTTTTTTTTACTTGTTTCTTGATCATGTGTCAGCGAGTTTTGCAAATTTCTTATATCTTTTGTCTCTATTTTTAACTTGTTTTTCTTCATTTTAAAAATTTAAATGCCCATACTCTGGATGGGGGCCTATTCTATTCCAGTTATTGCTTGATAGTGATACTGGTCCATTGAAGCTTTTATAGCTTATGCACCCTGGTAAAGTTCAGTAAAGCTAACAGCTTGGCTGAGTCCTAGATGCTGATGTATTAGATGTTTTTATACAATTTGTATATAAAAATGTCAGTTGATGCAAGCAAACATTATAGTAGTGTCTTTGTCCTCCCCCTATCAAAAAAACAGGAACAAAAACGGCTTTTTTCCTCATCAAATGTAGCTGTTAATGATCTTGTTTTGTTACTTGAATGTATATTTATTTGTTTTTTTTGTTGTGTGTCTATGTTAGAGTATTGGGGATCAAAAGGGCTATAAGCAATTTGATAACATTCTTATGGCCTTTTTACGAAGAATTTTGGATGATAATAAGCGGGTGCAAGAGGCAGCTTGCTCAGCTTTTGCAACACTGGAAGAGGTTCTTGCTTTAATTTCCTTTTTTTAATTAAATATTAGTATATACAGATTTCAAATAAAAGTTTATGGATAACAGGAGGCTGCAGAAGAGTTGGCTCCGCACCTGGAAATTATATTAAAGCATCTGATGACCGCCTTTGGGAAATATCAGGTCATTTGTGACCTCTGGATGTGCCATATCTGGATGAGTGCTAATTCTTGATTGTTAATTGTTATTATACCTTGTCTTGTTTCCCAAATTAGTCATACCTATGTTGAGGCGTCTCTGATTGTAATTTTTTTTTATTCAAACATTAGAGACGAAATCTCAGAATTTTGTATGATGCTATTGGAACTCTAGCTGAAGCTGTTGGACGACAGATGAATAAGGTATTTCGGTTGCTGATAATGATCTGATGTGGGTCAACCCTCTTCCCCTGCTGAAACTGATCCTTTTCCTCCCTAGTTATTTGTTGGAATTTATAATCATTCTTTCCATTCATTATGAAGATGACTCTTTAACATATGGATATCTTGTTTTTCTGTAGTCGGTTTACCTTGATATTCTGATGCCACCATTAATTGAGAAGTGGCAGCAGCTTTCTGATGCAGACAAAGATCTCTTTCCATTGTTCGAATGTTTTACATCTATAGCACATGTATGCATCTCACCATTCTTTTAAAACCCTTTTTTTCCATGTGATCTTGATGATGGTTTTATTCACTTTAAGCAGCTACCTACCTGTACTTTCAATTCCCTGTTAAGCATGTAATTTCCAGAGGTTCTCTGCAATCATTAGATTCCCATTTCTTATAAGCATCAATAATTTGATTGTGTGAAATTATTTTGTTGAACTGGAATACAAATGCTGTATAACCCCACTTCCCCCTTTTCTAGTATTTGGGCTGTGCAGAATATTCCTATTGCCCAACATCCTGGAACTTTGACTTGTGTGGATTTTCTGTAGCACATCCAAGTCTGCAATACTTTGACCTGGTATACAATTCTTATATTTTAACTGTTTCAGGCGTTGGGTACTGGATTCTCTCCATTTGCTGAACCTGTATTTCAGAGGTGCATAAACTTAATCCAGACCCAACAATTTGCAAAGGTTCTGGCAACATTTACTGATTTGATATTTACAAAGAATTTTTCATCATATAACTTCTTATGAAGCTTCACTTTTACATAGTGTCATTATCTGTTTCTACTTCCTGTTGCTTATAATTCTATTTAATTCATTGCTGCATGTTTTCTACAGTTTCCCTGCCAAGTTTAAATGTCACATATGTCGATGACCAAAGTAATTTACTCGCTTTTGGTACCCTCCCAGAGGAGTGATGCTTTAATATTTTCTCACGATGTTCCAAATAAGACATATGGTTGGGAAATGGTGACATAGCTCAAACTGAATACTGCTGCTGAAAATGCATAAAATAATATACTAGGCACACCTAGCTTTAAATTACAGTCTACTGTTATTTTGTAGCATGTTTATTGTTTATGAAAACGGCTAGTTTTGGTGAATTAAACAGCTTTGTAATGCCAGAATGTTCAATTATCACAGATAGTTCATTTTTTAATTAATCCATCAGGGCTTCATCTGAATCTGAAATTTATGCAGCCTCAATAATTTTTGCTTTATTGAAAGGTCTAGTGTTTATGTCTGTGTTTGCCTTTGTTTTTGTTATTTTATATATTCCTAGTTTGAAATATTCATATGTGAAGCCAAAATTTCATTTCCTTTTTTACTCTAAAAAAATTTTCCCCTTCTCAGTTGCAGCTTGCTTTATGAAATGTATAACCCACTATTTTGTTAGCAGTTGGAATTGAACTTAAAGATATTATTTTGCATTTCAACAAGTTAACTGGTGCATGTATGCTCATGTCTATTCATTGCAGGTCAATCCAGTTAAAGCTGCTTTTCATTATGACAAGGAATTTATTGTATGCTCTCTTGATCTGCTTTCTGGACTAGCAGAGGGTCTTGGCATTGGAATAGAGAGTTTGGTACTCCAAAATTTTATTTTCAAGATATGAGATTATGCACTTTTAAACATGTTTTCCCTTTCACATGCATTTGTATCATAAAAATGAAACCTCATGTGAGCAATTAAACCAGCACTTGTGTATGTGCTTGATATTGCCTGTATATTCATTTTACAGGTTTCACAAAGTTCTTTGAAGGACCTTCTTCTGCATTGTTGTATGGATGATGCGCCTGATATTCGACAAAGTGCCTTTGCTTTACTTGGAGATCTTGCTAGAGTAAGTTGAATGTATGTTCAGTTGTTTCATGCATGAGGAATTCTCACTCATCCTGTGACAAACAGGACCTCAATTTATGGACTTTTAGTCATACTCTGTGACAGACGGCCATATCAATAAAATGCAACGAAACTTTTTTTTTTTTTTTTGGGGGGGGGGTGTATGGGTATTCTATAATCTGTTTGAAGGTATTCTTCCCCCCAAAAAAAAAGGCATCACTAAGGGACTGCATTCATAATACTAAGCATTCACATTGTCTACAAAGCTATTAGCCATGGAATCATGATACACAATTCTGGACGGCACAACCCTTCTGTATGCTAACTTACTCTTTTTTTTATTTGACTAGGTGTGCTCAGTTTATTTGAGCTCACATTTGTCTCAGTTTATTGAAGCTGCAACGAAGCAACTGGTATGTGTCTCAGGTAGAAGTTTTAGAGTTAGCGTTTTGTTTATGCAACCATTTTGCTTACACAAGGTGTGTGCTGTATAGGAAACCTCTAAGATAAAGGAAGCTATTTCAGTAGCAAATAACGCATGCTGGGCTATTGGAGAATTAGCAGTTAAGGTGAGTCGATGCCAAAGCTGCATTCTGATCCAACTTGATGAACTCTATGGAAACTGGAACCTGGTTGTCATTGCTGGGCTCTAGGTTCAAATATGCTTTACATTATATCATGTGTAAACCTATTGCCAATTATGTCATTGGTTTAACCTCTTTTTTATGTCTTTTATAAATTAAAAAGGGAAAACAAAAACAGTGAAATAAAAGCTGCTAATGTTCTTGGTCATTGCTGAGGTATTCATTTTAAAGAGTCTGTGGTGGAGAAGATAAATGAGTGAAGATGATAAAGATTCTAAATTGTGATAGTAAAGACCTAGGTGGATAATACTTTAGTTTCAGAAGCCTTGCTAACCAACAACGAACAATATGAGTTTGCATCTCTGACCTTTGCATGCTTAAAACCGTCAAAACCTTGCGTTACTAGGTGAAGAGCCAAAATTGTTTTAATACTATGAATACAACCCATCACTCGGAGCCCTATGGGATTGAAGCATTGACAAAAGCACACTTGTGATTGTTCTGACATTAAAGGCAAAAAGTAGAACATTGAGGTGACAAGGATCTAAGTTCTCACCAATTGGGCTCTAAGTGTTGAGCTACATGAAGCACCATTT
>JBAGKO010000008.1:20617150-20628915 GCA_037177275.1 Acacia concinna
TTTATTGTATCATTAATTTCATTGTGAGCTTTAGTGATTATTATTCCACTCTTTTGAGAAAGTATTAATTGTTCGCTATCTTTATACTTGAGAGATACTCAAGGTTGGTTGGGAACCTTGAGTGGGGGACTTGGATTGAGCTTTTTAAGGGGGAGTGATCCTTAAGAGTCAATCGAGTCTGTACTGAGGCACCAAGAGCTCGTGATTAATCTTGGAGAAATAGTGAAACTTAGTGGTAACTGAGAACTGGACGTAGGTCAGGAGTTGGACTGAACCAGTATAAACTCTTGTGTTCTTGAGTTTAATTGAAAATTTTAAAATACTCAATTCACCCTCCTCTTAGGTGATTAGCTTGCTCTTTCAATATGTGGCATACAATTTTATAATATAAATTACTTATTTATTTTAAAATACAAATCAATGATAAATGAAATTTGGGAGAATTCCAAAAAATACAAAGGAAATATATAAAAGACGTTTCAATACAACTAAATCATAAAATCCCATATCAGTACTTATGTACTTGAAATATTGTGAAATTATGAAAATGTTTTTGGATTTTAATAACAAGGTATCTTAATTAAAAGAGATAGATGCATTTAGGTAATATGTATTTAAGTTGTGATTTGTTGTGAATTGAGATACTCTTATTTTAAAATCTAAAGGTATTTTCATAATTTTACAACTTTTTAAGTATAAAAATATTGATATAGAATTTTATAATTTTAGTGTACAGAAACTTCTTTTTGTATATATCCCTTATACGTTTTTAGAATTCTCCGATAAAATTTTGACCATTCACCTTTATTGACTTATATTTTAAAAAAGAAAAAAAGAGAGAAGAGAGAGATAGTAAAAAAGTGTACCTTTTGGAAGTGAAATAAAAGATGTGTACTTTTCATATGAGGCAAATATAGAAAAAATGTGTACTTTTTTGTGTTTAGGTAATGAATTACAAGTGATTTGTACCGTTAAATTTGGATCATTTAGATTGAAGGTAACAAAAATAAATTTTGATAATAAATAATTGATGAGAAGTAATTTTTTTTAAAAAATTATTTATCAGAAATTATTTATATTTATATTAAAAGGCCGTTTATTTACCCTTCAAAAGGGCTTTTTTTAAGGTGTTTGTGCAAACCGAGACAAAATTCCTCTCACATACTTATTTCAAAATTTGTAAAAACTATTTTCAAAAACTAATCCAAACGGTCTCTAAAGGTTAAAGAAGTAACTTTTTTTAATAAATTAATTGAAAATAAATTATAGAAATATTTTTTTCTCTAAAATTCCGGTGACTATAGAAACTACCCAAACAAACATATTTTAATAAAGTAATTTAACTTCAGAAGTTAAATTGCTTTTAAGTTACTTTTTCATAAAACAATAAGGACCTGGCTTTCCTCTTTTTCTCTAATGTTCGCCCATTCTTTTCCGTTAAACTGTAAAGTTTCGTGCAGAATTCCCATGCTACTCTTTTTTTTTTTTTTTGAAAAATAGTCTAAAGTCTTTAAGTATATTTTGAAGATCCTGAAGTATCAGATAATGCCTTGATATGTTTTTTGAAGATCTTAAAATAGTTTTTAGTATTATCCATATCTTAAAATATTTTTCAATACTAGTGGGTACTAAAATTTTTTTGAATTGAATTTTTTTTTATATAAATTAAGTTTGTGTCCATATTCTTATTTTTCTATTCTATTTTTTTTTGTTCTACGAATAATTTTATTTGTCTTTAGATCAAAGATTAGCAAGCGATCTTTAATCTTTAATTCCTTATTACACTTTCCATGTCATGTGACAAACGAGAAGGCTATGTAGATAGAAACAAAAATATCCACACAACCTTTCAAGATAAATAAACCAGTAAAAGTAAAAACTCTAAACTTTTCTATGGTATTCTGAAAAGGGTTATGGTAAAAAAGATAGAAATCATTTTTTTAAGTGTACCTAACATCAAATGTTTTTTAGGGATAAAAGTAATTATGAACTTTTAAAATAGGGAAAATCCCAGAAAAAGACAACCGAAATATAAAAAAGATATTTTGGTGGTATGAAATGATAAAATTCCATATCAGTATGGTAGGAGAAATCTGGAATTTTTTGAATGTGGAAAAAGACCATTGTTCCCTCAGTGAAAATTCAAATGGGAGAGGTAAACAAGTGCTAGGGCTGACTGTTATTTTGTTTTTACCAGCTGGCTATGGGAGTGGCTCATTGTTGAAGTGAGGGGAAGAGAACCTATTGTGGCGGCGTCGCTTGCGGCAGCAGAAGGGGAGAAGCAGCTATCGGTGGAACCCTAAGTGGGAGTTTGATTAAAATTGTGTTTGTGATTTCGGTTTATTCTTTGCGATGACGAGTATATTATAATCATTAAACCTATTGTGTGTTTGCGCTGGGCTTTCTCAGAAAACCTACTACCATGTGCTGTTGAAGTATAAATTTGACCTTGCACGGCAATCTCTGTACCGGTGCTTCCCTTTGTTGCCTTATTATTCTCCTTCCAATATTGAGTTATGCAATATTTGGTTTTGGGGAATAGGTCATTTATTTCTTTAATTTCCTATTTAGATTGTGAAAATTATTTTGAGCAAGCTTTCAATAAATGCCACAAACGCGTTTTTCATCTTTTACAGATTTATAGATCTATTTATTTTAGATTTTATTTTATTTTCCCAAAAAAGAATAGTAGAATTTTATTTATTTAAGAATGTTTCTGTGATAGTTGAGCATCATATCTAAAGGGCATGTCATTTGATATCATCTCCCTGATTCAAGTCTTGGATGTCCATGCATCTTGAATTTTGCTCCGCATCCTTAGGTCAGAGTTCATTCATTTAAAACGTGCTTGCAGCTTAGAATTTGAAATGACCAGTTAAGCCTAGTCTCTTGCTGATGGCTTAGGCATGGGGAAATGGTTCAATGCTTTTATATTTATATAGGGTTTGAAGTTTCATTTTCCCTTTTTAATTTTATGTGTTTGTTATTCTTGTTTTCTGGTGTATTAATATCAAGTGCAAATGGCAGCTGAATTTAGCTGTATCGTAGGAATAATATGTTATTATGAATTTCAGGTTGGCCAAGAAATATCTCCCTTCGTTATGACTATCAGTTCATGCTTGCTCCCGATTCTTCAGCATGCAGAGGTTACTGTCTTCTCACTTTCACAATTATAATTTTTGTCATGTCTTGTTTCTGATTGTCAAAGCTGTTTCATTAGGGATTACACAAGTCACTTGTAGAAAACAGTGCAATAACGCTGGGAAGGCTTTCATGGGTCTGTCCAGAGCTGCTATCACCACATATGGAGCATTTCATGCAATCTTGGTGCAAAGCCTTGTCAATGTAAGTTAATGACTACTACACGTTCAACTGAATAATTCATGCAAATTATTGTTGAAGTCTGTGATGCATGGCGAATGTTTTGTAAATAGTTCATGCTAATTATTGTTGAAGTCTGTGACTTTCTGGCTTTTTTCTTCTGTTGAGAAACATGGAACTCATGAAGGTTTGGGAGTTCACCACCCCCATCATCTTGGAGTCTGAGTATATTATTGTCATGGACCTTATAGTTTTCTCTTACCATCATCATCTTTGCCTGCTTGTATTTTTCATTCTAGAGGCTGATAGAAAGGGATTAAGTTTTGATGAGTTTAAAATTGGCTTCTTTTTAAATAGTGTGCTCTGCGGTGTGCTATTTGGTGCTTTATATATAGTATTTGGCACATACAGAGCTCACCAGTCACCACTACGGCACACTAAGTGAAACTTGGAATGGTACAGCTGGTCGTTATGCACCATCAACTAAAGACCAAAGGGCTAGTTGTATGTACATTTGAAACTCACTTGCAGGAATATATGATGAGGATAATCTTTCTCTTGACATGTCTTCACTTTATGAATTGAGTACGACCTTAGATGTTTTCAATAGCCTTGCCAAGTATTTATTTGTCTTAAATTATTTTGTGGCAGGATACGTGATGATATAGAGAAAGAGGATGCTTTTAGAGGCCTGTGTGCTATGGTATGCACCTTTTTACCTTTTCAAATGTTATATTTAGGCTGCTTAACGTATGTAATTGTTTCATTTCATTTGTTTTCAGGTCAGAACCAATCCTTCTGGAGCTCTAAGTTCGTTTAATTATATGTGCAAAGCTATTGCAAGTTGGCATGTATGTTCGCCTTGACCCTCATCTTAAAATTTTAGTGCGTTGAGGTTTCTTTAATTACTAGTTCATTTACTTTGTTTCTATAGGAAATACAAAGTGAAGATTTACACATTGAAGTCGGCCAGATCTTACAAGGATATAAGCAAGTAAATATTGCTTCTCTATCAAATCTAACTTGAGAAATTATGCCATTTAGCTTATAGCTGCCAATTTTTACCATGAATTGGGGAAAAAAAAAGAGAGTATCACAGTATCACTTTCAAGTGGTTTCTTATGATAGAATAACATTGCTGTTAACAATGCGTATTCTTTGTCATTCCCGATAATCTTTATGATGGGAACTGACTAGTAAGCTCTATATCCTTCTTGTATGTTAGATGCTAGGCAATGGAGCTTGGGACCAGTGCATGTCTGCTTTGGAACCCACAGTAAAAGACGCGCTCTCAAAATTTCAACTATAAGACAAGTGTTCTGTCTGCGGTGCCCCAGAATAACCCCAGTTTGCACAGCTTGTGAGCCTTATAAGGATCGACCTTTATTTGGTCATTTTGTGAATTTTCCAGCAAAATTGGAGTCGTGGCTTATTCTAGGCAGGGCCAAGGGTTGGTCCAGGCCTTCGTTGAGAATTATCATCAATATCCATCCTTTTCATTTGGTCTTGATGGTTACAAGCTTGAAATCTCAGGCGATGGTCTTTCCCATGAGAAAGTCTTTTAAGTTTAGGGTTGGATTGTACTTTTAATATTGAACTATTGCACAGGAGAAAGGTGCCTTTAAGAGTTGCGGGTCCTTCATTCTTTGTTGTCCTTACATCTCGGGGCTTAGATTTTTATTCGAGCTGCTTGTACATCGATAAATTTTCCAATATCTTAGCCATTTAAGTTGACAGATTCCGCGGATTTTGTGAGAGGATTTACTTGATATTTCTTACTATGGTTGTGGTCCCGTAATATTCATTCATTCATTATTATTCTTGATGGAGATTTTTTTTTTTATCGGCTTGAGGTTACTAGTAAAATCCAACTTGTTCTGTATTCCTGCTTACAGAGAAGTTTACATGAGCCAGCTACAAGGCCATTGGCTATTTTGGCTACTTTCTTGAGCAGGTCTTTTAGTTTTAAGAATGTTTGCTTGTGTGTGGGGGTGGGTCATTGGTCTTAAATCTCTAGAGAGTGTGTAACTACAGTTTTATGTGGGAGCAATAATGAGGCACAATAATAATATACTCACTTTTTTTTATTAGGAAACAATTGACTATATCATACTGATCGAAAGCTTATTTAGTTTTGTATGTTTGAAAGGTTGACCTCCTTGTTTATCTCACATTACAATCCTCCTCCCGCAGAGCCCTCTTTCTCTTCGGTCCATAGAGACAAAATGTAGGATTGGTGTTAACAGTTAATCACATAAAAGACATTTTTGTCTTGAAAGTATTTATTGGGGGTCAATTTTACTCTAGAAGTATAAAATTTGGAGTAATTTTGTTTTGACTGTTATATAAGTTAAGTTTGATAATTAATTTTAACTATTAGATGTAATTTTGCCCTAGAAGTTAGGGTGAATTTGCTATTATTTGAAAACTTTTAGGGTAAAATTGCTTTTGAGTGAAGACTTCTTAAGAAAGTTTGCACTTTAACAAAAATGACGTGGATAATACTCAAGTCAATTCTCAATCAAATGTAGGATAATGGTTTGGGTAAAATTGCTATAGATTTTACACTTTCAGGATAAATTTGTTTCCAGAAAAACTTTCAAGGTAAAATTGGCTCCCAATAAATACTTTTATGACAAAAATGGTCTTTAACCTAATAAAAATACACCCCTTAATTTAAAGAGAGACAATATAAGAGAGAGAATAAGAAAAGTAGGAAAAGAGTTTTGTGGTGTGGGAGAGTGTGAAACTTTGAATGAATCATGAATGTAACAAATGCAATAATATTAACATGAGTAATTAAAAGAGAGGCAAAAATAAGAACGTAACAAAAAAAAATGCATTCAACACTATATAGTTTTGGTAGGTAAAAAATACCAATGAGTATTTAAAATTGGAGAAAAATGCTTTTGTTGTTAAATTTAAGAAAATAACGTTACATGTGTGTATAAGAAAAAAGATATGGGTTCCATCACAGAAAAGTAACAGTGTTAGGCTATATTTAACGGTTTTGACATTTTTGTTCTCATTTTAAAAGTTGATGAATATTTTTACACTTCTAAAAAGTATATGGTGCTGGATACATTTTTAGTAAAAGTTTATAGATATTTTTGCAACTTAACCCAATTTTTATTTCTCTATTATAAATAGAAACATGTCATATTCAAAAATGGTTTTTCATAGAAAGGAAGGGAGGGAAATAAGCTTCGCCAATGCATGACATGGGGAAAAAGGCACTTGGGATTATATATATAACACATATTCAAATTATTATTGCTGCTAGCAACATAAACTATGCTAATACACAGTAAAAAATTGAACCGGACAATAAATTGGTTAAGGTACGAGTTCAGGGTTTAAGGGGCAACGGGAGTCAAACCGGCCATATTAAAATATTACAATTTAATTGACAATAATAAAATAATACTATATATAGACATGAAAATTAAAAAAAACATATAAGTGTAATTTATAATAATAAAATAGGTGAAATATATTAATATTTTTTAAATTTCATAAATAAAATAAAAATTAAATAAACATATGAATTTTTTTTAATTGAACCGGTCCCCAAATGATTCAACTTCTCCCCAGTTTTTCATTGATCTGGACCGGATAAGGGGCCAATTCCTTATTCCAATTTTTTGTACTATGCTAATTCAGATGACCATACAAGTTTATTTCATCATATAAATTAATCACAAATGCCTATATTAAATAAATTGCAGTTTTAACAGCTTTGATTGCATTTTTAACCAAATACATCTTCTCAACAATTTTCCAAAACATTCTTGCCCAAATATAATTTACAGGACACACTTACCATTAACACGTGTTTATATATAAAGACTATTCTTTTAAATAGCTGCCATATCATGATTAATTGCTTTAAGAAAAGGGGGTTCAACTGGAGACACTGATACAAGGTCGGGAGCTAATAAATTGATTCTGGTTTGCTAGAAATTCAATATTTTCCCATCTCTGTTTTCTCTTGATATCTTCTTGATCGGCAGCTAATTCTTTAGCTTTCAGGTCTTGGAGACTCCTGGAATAAAGAACAGGATCCATTTCTTCAAGCATTACCTTTACACTTTCTGTTAATTGTCGAACGTTTTTGCTCCAATGCCACTTCAGGTTCTTCTCCATCCCTTCTACTATCACTGGAAACACTTCCACCATCGCCGTTGACACCATTCTCACGAACTGCTCGTTGTTCCATACATACAGCGCTCGTTCTGCCACCTACACACACACACACACACACTTGTTTCATAAAAATCCCAGACACTCTGTTTATCATATATGATATGCTGCATCTACTAAAATTTGTGTTGCATGATGTCTCTAGTGGCGTTACTCTTTGAAAATTTGTCAACAATTATATTTGTAAGATGATTTTGCAGAGAAGTCGTGCATGGAGGTGGGATGGCCAGTGCACGGAGGTATCTATGCTTTGAGTTGTTTCACAATATAAGATCCAGAATCCTAAGCTATATATATATATATATATATCTATATTTATGCAAATTCAAACTTGAGACATGATTAATTAGTCAAAATCCCTTTTATTAGGACTAATGTTGGGTGCAACAAGGAGACATTTTGTCCTTGATAGGTATGGAAACTGAAGTTTAGCTTACCAAAAGCACTACAAGTATACTTCTCTCATGTCTACTAAATTAAAGTTTTGATTAAAGAGAACTGGATATAATTTGACACTCTAGTTACTGCCGGCAAAACGGAAAATGAAAGTGGAGAAGTTACCTGAGAATTCCAGCTGTTAATGCATTTAATGACCTGTGTACACAAGGGCAAAGCCAACTTTCTATACTGATCAGGGTCCAAATTCTCCACCAGATCTTCCAATTCTCCTATGAGCAGAAGCTCTTTCTGGCAATTGGTAACAGGCCAATATTTCAAGAGTCCTCTAACCACAATCCCTCCAAGCATCGGCTCCTTCTGAACAAACTGTACCATACAGTAAGCCAATTGCCTGTAATACATATGAATACCCTTGGGCTTGTGCAGAGGAATCAGCACTCTCATCAGAAACAACCTGTGCTCTTCCTTCAATGGCACCGTAAACCCATTAATTATAGTTCCCCATATCTCAAGCAACTCTCCTATCCCACAATTCTTCTGCGTCTCAAACACATAGTGCAACAACACATCATTCATCGATTTCCTCATAAAGGAACGTTCACCTGTGAATTTCATATATATCTTGTGGTACACATTCTTCAAGCTTTCGCGTTCTCTTCTGTCTTCAGATTGGAATAGTGACAGTAGCTTGAGAAGAAAAGAGTGATCTATATGATTTTTAAGAATGTCAGGTTCTGTGATAATGACGAGTCTCAGAATGATTTCGTATACAACTTGGAGGTGTGACCATGCGGGTGAAAAAGCAGAAAAGGGGTCATCTTCTTCAGGGAAGTCTGAGGCGCAAGCGTTAGGAAGTGGACGGAAGAGATTCAGAGACACCATGGAAAGAAGAGGAGCAAGGAATGTCTCAGGGAGAGGCTTCTTGGAGGACTTGAGGAGGGTGAGGAGGCGCGTGAGATGAAGACGCTTGGAGTCTTGCCGTGAAGGTGTTTCAGAGGGGTCAGTGAAGGTGAAGACCAAGTTGCAGGAGGAGATGAGAAAGAGGATTTCTTCGTTTCCGGAAATGGGAGAAGACTGGAAGAAGCCATTATTGTCGGGGAAGACGACAACGTTGTCTCGCTCGAATAGGTTCTGAAGGGAGGCTATTGTTCTGAGGCTGCCCATGTTTTCTCCTCCTTCTGGCCTTCTCTGCCTCCTCCTGCTGATTTAGCCCAAGTTTATTCACAAGTCTTTAATTTGTGTATTTCTGGTTATATCTATAAATCTTCTTCAAACTTGTGTGCCTTGTACGGGTTCTCTGATCAATTTACATGCAAAAGAAGGCCTCGAAGTGTCGGACGGATTGAACCATACACACAGAAACACAAGTTTTTGGCATTATTCTGTTGAGGATTGCCACGTAATATTTTATCCACGCTTAATCCAGTTTTTATATTCTATCTCATTCCACATTCCAATTCCCAACCAAAATATTGAATTGAGTTGGCGCTAACAAAAAGAAGTTTAAATTAAGCAAACTCTTGAATCACATGTGATTTTCGTTTAAGGCCGGATGAAAAATTGTGGACCTTCAAAATAAATGTTGGAAGATGATGACTAGGACAAAAAGAATTGACCTTGTCATTGATGAAACCTCGGAAAGATGTTAATAGGAGTTTTTTCTAAAGCTTCCCAAGTTTCAAATAACTCCAAAGGTACCCTTCATTGTTCTCTTGTTCTAAGTTCAACGTACATACTGTTCCAAAAAAGAGAATTATTTGAGCGTACGTTCCAAATCTCTCTTGAAAGACTTAGTATTGATGCTTTTGAAAGACTGGTATTTTGAACTTTTCTCTGCTTGGACATTTTCCCATGAGACGGCCTACCAAGCTCTGTTGGAAAGCATACACCATTCGTCGAAAATAACAAAAGCCTAGCTGCTGATACCAACGATATTTATAAAGGATGAAGCCGCTGTTCCCAGATAAAATGGCCGCATATATCCAAATGTCTAGTCGCTATATTTCTCTGTAAGAAACTAAGAGTTTAGAAGTCTTCTTCGTGGAATCTCTATGATACATATGGCTGATCCCCATTCGACACCGAACGCTTACAAGTTTTCGTGAAAAACTAGGACACGACTATAAACGAACTCATTCATTAGAAAATATCATAACGTCGTTGACGGACAGCTCATGGTGACATCATCGATGAACTTAGTATTGTGTATATATCTATGGGTTATTACGTCTATCTGGAAGGTCGGAATTGACAGTGAATCTGAGCCACCCCTTCTTCTCCATGAACTTTAGAAAAGGCTGAAAGATAAGGCCTACCATAACGGCCGAGATGCTTATAACTAACACTTTGAATGACGTATAAGACAAAGTAACGAAAACGAGCAGAGTTGGACGAATAGACATCAAGATTGCACCAATTTTTGTCGACAGGAACCTTAAACGGCCGAGGAAGATGTGGGTATTTCATCCTTAATCTCACAAAAGCTACGAATTCCATGATCATCCCAAAACAGTACAAGAAATTTTCAGCAGCAACTATCTCTTGGAAGCTCAACCATGAAAGCAAGAACAAACCAGAAGCAGAGAACAGAATGCCCATAATAGGTGTCCCATTACGAGACCTCTTTGCGAATAAATCAGGAAGCATGCCTCTCTCTGCCATTCCCAGAAGTTGGAACGAGTCACTGCTCATCTCAGCCACGAACATTCCCATGTTTGATACAGCAGAAGCTGTTTGAACCCATGATGTTAACCACACACCTCCTAGGATTCCACACACTTGTGAGAAGTACCCATCAGACCAGAGCTTACGATCAACTAAATGGCTCCATCTAGGTGGTTAGGGAATTGCAATGAACCCCGTAACGAGGAAAGGAAGTAAAGAAAAGATTCCTATCCTATACATAATTCATAAATATAAAATTATGAGATTCACAGTGGAAGTCTTGCGTACTTCTTGCCATAATGTATGAATACTGTATTCTTTGAGATTTTCTTGAATTCTTTTAAACAGGAATTTCTGGCACAGTGATGGACTGTTGAACACCGTCACCCCGTCAAGGAATTCTTAATCGAACAAATAATTTTTCTTATGTGTCTATTCTGAGTCATGGTCAAGCCCTTATATAGCCTCCGATCCTATCAAGGCTTAGAAAGGTTTTACCGACCAGTCGTAACCCTCTGAACGCAACTCTTTAATTTAAATAATGATGCAGGACACATCTGATGATATATTTATATGTGTATATATATATATTAAAAAAATAACATAAAATATATAATATCTACATAAATATAATATATATATAGACATTTAAATATATTAAATTTCTAACATTCTCCCACTTGTCCCCAACTTAATATTATTTGATGAGTAGAGTTCATTTAAGCAACACTACATGAACTATGACGACAAGTCCTCATTGATCAAGTATTGTCTTTCATAATCATAAGTAGTATCATTACTTAATGAGATAATACTTTATGAATAAACCTTAATGTCTATTCAATTTCTATCTTAATACTTATCAATCTCATAAATCATATATGTATACAAATAACAAAATATAGATGATAACAATAGATGAAAATTTATCACATCACATACCTTATTTAGTCATATAATGGCTTAAGCCCCATATCAGGTATATGTACAATAAAGTCTTTCGGTTTCATACCTTTAGTCAAAGAATCAGCTAGCATTTTCTTTGTATTGATGTATTCAACCAAAACTTGGCCATTTCTAACTCTATCTTTTAAAGATAAAAACTTTAATTCAACAAACCTACTTCGAGCTCCGCTCTTTCTGTTGTTGGCAATGGCCACCGCAGCTTTGTTATCACA
>JBAGKO010000008.1:20648645-20665034 GCA_037177275.1 Acacia concinna
AGAAGAATCAAACACAATTGTGAAAATTAAACTGACACACATAAAAGTCTTTAAACTCATAGATAAATAAATACCAAAATTCATACATCAACCTTCATGCCTAAACAATTTAGATCTCAATTACAATCGTAATCAAAGTCTCAAACTCAGTAAAACTTCCTAGATCTAGGGAATTTTACAAAGATGAAGAGAAATCATAAATCTAAATTGGATCTACTCCCATGGTTATTCCTTCAAGCTCAAACCTCACTTTCCATCATCGAGAGGCTAAGGGATTTAGCCTCTCATGGCTCCAAATCTCCCGCTAACGCTGTTGATCTTCAATTCCATGATATACTGTTGAGGCTTGGTGAGGATTATGGTGAATTGATGAGTGAAATTTGGGTGGATGGATGATTAGGGTTTAGATTAGGGTTAGGAATTGAAGGGAATTGGGAATTTAGGGTTTCAGGCTGCCAAACTCTGAAATCTCACGAGTATGGACCGTCATTAAACGTAGGTTAATCCCTCTTTTATAGGCTAATAAAAAGTCTTAATCCAAAACACATGTTTGCTGTTCACGAACTGAAGTCACGGCCTGGATTAGTAGAAAATCTTCCCATGCTTGACTCTGCTTCAAAACACACAGCTTCATTAAACTTCTTAGGTTGTGACCTCACAGGTACAAGTCTCGACCTGAAGTAGCAGACCACTATTCTCCATGTGTTTTGGTTGTCAAGCTCTGGTGTCTCCATTCTTGCTCCATCTTGGGCTACAATTTCTCCTTTTATTGCCTGAAAACATCATCATAAAGAAGCTTTTGCTAAGGCAAGTGAAGAATCATATACATGAGATAAAATAATCCTATTTTTACCCCTAAATTAGCAAAATGCAAAGTATGAAAGATGTCATCCCAAAACTATAAATACAATGCAAATTGAGGGTAAACGTGTGCAATTTAGTTATAAAAACACTCAAGAAACCATATAAATATCGTGTCATATCAGTTGTCCACATGATCACTAGAAATGGAAACGTGAAGGCCATGACTATGATGCTAGCATTTCTGATGCATCCAAGGACAAAAATGCTCAGTTGAAAGACCAGATTCAGAGGCTTCTTCATTCCTTTGACAATACCCCTAAAGTAAGCATAGCTACTGGTTTAATTGCCACTACTTTATGTATGATTTCCACTGCTCTTCATTCTGTTCACAATGATTTCAACTTATGGATTGTTGACTTTGGCGCTACCGATCATACGGGCAATATGTTTCTGTTTTCTGCTATTCATCCTTGTACTGAAAGATGGGTTGTTACAATTATTGATGCTTCACGTGTGGATGTTGACAAGCTTGGCACTATTATTCTCTAATCATATTACACTTGACAATGTGCTCTATGTGCCTAAATTGGCTTGTAATTTGCTATCAGTTAGTCGTCTCACTGAGCACAACAGTTGTCATGCTCACTTTGGTTCTTCTGATTGTACATTTCAGGATGTAAGGACAGGGAGGATGATTGGTTCGTGTAGACAGAGTGGTGATCTCTACTATTTTCAAAAAGATATTGTCTCCAATATCATAGGACATGCTAGTGCTGTTTCTAGTTGTTTAGTTTCAGATTTTGTTTGAAAGCAAATTCAATTATTACATTCCCATTCTGGACATCCTAGCATTGAGTATTTTAAACGATTGTATCCTCAGTTTTTGAATAAATATTTATCAAGTTTTCATTGTGATACATGTGCTTTAGCCAAACATACACACAATTCCTACCCTCCTCGAGTCTATACACCGTCCCAGCCATTTCACCTCATTCATAGTGATGTTTGGGGTCCCTTAAAACTTCCAAGTACCAATGGATCTTGTTGGTTTGTCACATTCATCGATGATCACACATGGTTAACTTGGGCTTACCTTTTAAAAGACAAATATGAAGTCTTTACTGTTTTCCAAACTTTCTACTCACTTATTGACACACAATTCCAAACCAAAATCAGGGTGTTTAGAAGTGATAATGGCCGTGAATACTTTAATAAACCATTACAAGATTTTCTCCTTCTTCGTGGTATTCATCATGAAAGTTCTTACCCTTATACACTACAACAAAATGGTGTCTCTGAAAGGAAAAATCACCATATCCTAAATATGACTCGCTCTCTCTTACTAGACTCCCATGCTCCTAACCATTTTTGGGGGGATGCTGTTCTCACTTCCATTTATCTCGTCAATCGCACCCCTTCCAAGATCCTTAATTATTGTACACCTCACCAAGTCCTCCTTGATACTTACCCTTCTAATCGTTTTTCCTATACTCTTCGTCTCAAGGTATTTGGATGCACAGTTTTCCTCCATAATTCTCACAGTTCAAACTTGATGCCCGTGCCTCTAAATGTGTCTTTGTTGGCTATTCCCTCACAAAAGGGTTATCGTTGCTATCATCCTTCCACTCGAAAGTATCATGTCTTCTCTGACGTCTCCTTTGTTGAAACTCAACCATACTACTTCAAAGTGCCCATTCAGGGGGAGAGTGGTCATGAATGGCCACTTTTCCATCATCCTACATTGTCTACTGCACCTGCTAACACCACCTGTGAACAACCCTCTTACTTCCACCTTCTGATTGAACCAGAAAGCTTTCCAGAATGACATGAACCAACACCCAATCCACTTGCATCCTCTCTCAACACACCAGAACCACCTATACACAACTTGATACATACTGAGGATAAGTCCAGATTTGTCCCAAATGGCGAACCTACTCCAATAGTGGCTGAAATACAACCAAAACAAGTGACAAAACAGGCATCCAGATCTGTACAAAAGTCTACATCCAACCAATATTCATCCCAGCCTCAAATCCACAAGAGAGTGATATGTGGTGGCCTATTGCTTTACATAAAGGGGTAAGATCTTGTACCAAACATCCTATTGGTAATTTTGTTTCTTGTGAGAAATTGTCTCCTACTATAAGATCCTTCACAACAATTGTATTAGTTGAAAGGATACCTAAGGATGTTAATGAAGCTCTAGAAATTCATGAGTGGAGAAATGTTGTTTATGAAGAGATGGAGGCATTAAAGAAGAATCAAACTGGGGTTCTCATGGAGCTTCCAAAGGGAAAGACTACGGTTGGTTGTAAATGGGTCCTTACAAACAAGTACAATCCAGACGGGAGCTTGAATAAACACAAGGCCAGACTTGTAGCCAGATGGTTTACTCAAACCTATGGAATCGACTATGAAGAAACCTTTGCCCTAATTGCCAAACTCAATACAGTTAAGGTACTTCTCTCATTAGCAGCTAATCTTGACTGGTCATTACATCAATTAGATGTTAAAAATGCTTTCCTAAATGGTTTTTTGGATGAGGAAGTATACATGGAGATACCTCCAAGTTTTAAAAATAATGATAACAAAGGGAAAGTTTGTAAACTTTGAAAGTCACTATATGGTTTAAAACAATCACCAAGGACATGGTTTGAACGATTTTCTCAAGCTATTAAAAGGCATGGTTATTCCCAATCTCAATCTGATCATACCTTATTCATTAAGCATAGGGATGGTGATATGTAATGTAAAATAAATCCCTAGAGTACTAGACTAGACTAGGATGTTAATTAGAGATTAGGCCATGATTAGTAATAGGCCCAATATATTAGGCCCAATAAGCTTTAGTGTAGGCAGCAAGCAAGTTAGGTGTATTACATTAGCCTATATAAACAAGGCTAAACATTCAATGTAGAGATGACTTGATGATTAATGAATGAGTGCAGTTCTGTTTCTGTTGTGTCCCTCTGTCTCCTCTGTTTCTGTTCTCATTACCCTCTGATTTCTTAATTCTCTTTCTCTCCTATCTTCTTTCTATCCTAAAAACCTAAACAATCAAGATTGAAATTACAATCTTGCATAAGATGGAAAGATGTCTATTTTAATTGTGTATGGTGATGACACAACTGAATTAGTAAGTTGAAAGAGATGTTGGCAATTGAATTTGAAGTAAAAGACCTAGGTGGTTTACGATACTTTATAGGGATGGAAGTTGCTAGATCAAAAGAAGGTATAGCTTGTTTCACAACACAAGTACACACTTGATTTATTGAATGAGATAGAAATGTTAGGATGCAGACCATGTGCAACTCCCATGGGAATAAACCGAAAATTGGGAATAAACAACAAAAATCCTCTTGTTGACAAAGAGAGGTACCAACGTCTTGTTGGCAAGCTTATTTATTTATTTATCACATACATAGCCAGACATAGCCCATACTGTGAGCATGGTAAGTCAGTTAGCCCATACTGTGAGCATGGTAAGTCAGTTTTCTAGTAAGCCAAACAGAGAACATATGACAACAATGTTTAGAATTCTCAGGTATCTCAAGTCCTCACCAGGAAAGGGATTGTATTTTAAGAAAGGGGTCAATAGAGGTGTTAAGGTTTATACTGATACAGATTGGGCAAGATCAATAGTTGACAGAAGATTAATGATAGGCTATTGCACTTTTGTTTGGGGAAATCTTGTGACATGGAGAAGCAAGAAACAAGTTGTTGTCTCTCAAAGTAGTGCAAAAGCAAAACTTAGAGCCTTGGCACTTGGTCTTTGTGAAGGGCTCTGGTTAGATAAATTAAGTAAGGACTTAAAACTACAATATGATGGACTAATGAAAGTTCTATGTGACAACCTAGCTACTATTAGGATTGTCAAAAACCCTGTCCATCATGATAGAACAAAGCATGTTGAAATTGATCGCCATTTCATCAATGAAAAAATAGAAGGAATAATTATGGATCTAAGCCATATATCTACCAGACATCAGGCAGTAGATATTCTCACTAAACCACTTGAAAAACCTAAGTATGAAGAACTAATGAGTAAGCTAGGAACGACATATATCTATTCACCATCTTGAGGAGGAGTGTTGGACGACATAGGGATTATATTTATAATATTCAGATTGTTAGTTAAGATTTATTATTTATGTTATTTATTTATGATATTTGAATTTTGTAATCCCACTAGATTAGGAACAACTTAATCTGTTTCAAAAACAGATTCTGTTACACTATCTTAGAATTTAGGTACTGATTGTTAGCCCTAGTACTTTCCTATTGATATTCAACGCTATGCATCAATAAAGGGTAAGCTGAATCTCAGATTATAATCAGCTAATTACAATAGTATTTTCTATTTTCTATTCCAACGATTCCTTTTGGCCCCCTTCTAAAGAAATCAACGGCTAAAAGACTATACTTTTAGCTGGAGGTCACAACTAAACAAAACTAGTGTTATATGATGATTATAAGACATCAAACATCTGAGAATTTCATTGTCATGTTTTCTTAAGCTCCATTTTTGCCAATTCCAAAAGATTATGCATGCACTAAGAAAAGGGTATTGTGGGAATATGGAATTGACATCGCGTCAAACATTAAATAAGTAGCCGGTAAACTTTCATAGCATGAGTGATCATTATCTTAATTTATTCCACAACAAAGAACAAAGAATAATATGTAGTGGACGTTGGAAAGGAAAAGAACTACGACGAAGAGTAGGGTGGGGAGAGGAAAAAATGGTTGGACCGTCAGACAAGTTTATGGTACTGACATTAGGTGGTAAAGCAGAGGATATATTAAACTATCTTTATTGTACAGCATACAATTGATGATCACAAGGTTTAATTATCTACCTGCCACTAAACACATTATTACAAATAAGTCTCAGCCCCCCGGCAGAGGAAAGCTGAGACATCATCAGCTATAAAACCTAGACAATATACAAGCCATGTAAGCTGAATTCTATATTATCAGGATGAAACTATATGCTTCATGAGCAGACAATTCACCTCACTGAAGTGGAAATATGTCATCACCGTTGTTATCCATGTCCAGATACCTAAATTTCGTATCACCGCCTCCATGTTCTTTAAATTTAAAACTTGAATTCAGATAGCAATTAGTCTCCTGAAACAAGTTCAAGTTGTCCACAAGCTTATGATACGCATTGCATTCACAACACTGCCAAAAATAAATAAAACAAAGGGGTTAGTTTTCTTCACATTGGCATCAGAACTCACATATGGATGCAACTTTATTTTCACGTTCAGCATTATTAATCACAGATAATAAAGGTTAAAAAAATCTAGGTAGTTAACAGAATAGTCTACTAACTGCTTATCACCTGGTAGCAAAGTTTGCCACACCTGAGATAAATATCAACACGTAACACCCCTATTATTCTTTCAATGTCCAATCAACCTTTTCCAAATTAACCCTAGATAGAAGCAGTTTGATCACTCACTCGAACAACAATACTGATCCATTATTTCACAATACTTGCAAAATTCCATAGGCAAAATACTAGATTAACCAAAAGCTTACCTGAACAAAAACAGTACCATCAGTATAAGCATGAGGATTAATGGCCCGCGTAGTTCTCTGCCCACAGATGGTACAAGTAAAAGCAACAAGCATCCTTCGGCGAGGCGATTTCGTGAAAAGAGACCAAGGGAAAGTGGATATGTTTCCATTTCCAGATTTATTATCCTTCCCACCGGCTGGAACAGGAGGTCCTTCCATACCTGAATCTGTTGTCCATCCTCTTCCCGCCGCAGCACTCAGCACCAATCCCATCGCAGCGTCCTAACGCACAAATTTTGATCACAAGTCACTATTTTTATGACCAACAATATGACAGTTCTCCCTTGCGTTCAATTTCCCCAAAAAAACTAGCAATTCCAGAAGGACCTGCGATTAAGTTGAAATTTCGGGAAAGGAATAACATACCTTTGAAAGAGGGGAAAGGGAGAGCGCGCGATCGCTGAGAACCGGAAGATTTCCGATGTTCTTTGAATCAAATTGGGGCCTAGAATCATTATCATCACCTAAAAACATGATCACAACATGGTAAGGGAATATGAAGTATGTTCCTTAGTAATGGATCCAAATATAGAAAAGCAGGGAGGATGAATACGCTTGGAGGAAGCACGACACTGGAGAGTCCTGGGGGTAAGATAACTTCTTGGAGGCAAAATGGAGAAAGGAGAAGAGGAAGACGCAATAGTTGCAGAGGACGAGCCCGCCATGGTTTCCATAAACGGGGGGTCGATGTTTCTGTGGTAATACTAAAACCGTCTGCTTCGTTTGCTTTGCGGAAAGAAATCGTCAACCACATTCTTATATCAAACAAGAGCCTTGCGTCGTTTTATGGTTGTTGTGGCCCAAATCTTTTGTAGATTGGACCAACGAACATTGAAAAGGTTGTCGGATTTCTGGCCCAGTTCAGAAGTTAGAGATGGTCTGATAGGACTTACTGATGTCCAGGAAATAGGATTATGGGAGTGAAAACTTCAATTTTTGACCCAGTGAAATAAATAGATTGCATGTTGCTCTTTATATTCGAACACTGACATGTGGGAATACTCTCTACCTCATAACTAATATGACACTTAAATATTGACATGTCACTCTTTATATTTGGGGCCATATAGTTCACAGTTGTGCTATTGGCACACAAAAAAAAAACAGACACACTACATTGCATGTCGACTTCTGAATGGTTAGCTTTTGATTTGGAGCCATGTTCATGATTGCGCCATTGGAAGGAAAAACAGCATTCATGGCTGAACGAATGTTGAGTAGTTTAGTTATCCCCTAATTCCTGCACTAATCCATTTATTTCCATAATAAAATAATGGGTTTCAATAGGAGAGACCAACTGTATCATAGAATTCAAGTGGGATGATGTAAATGGAAAAAATTTATTGGAGTTATTTGTTATAAGAATGCATCTAATAGAGTAAAAGGAAAGTTTTATTGCGCTGCTATAAGACTAATAATAATGTATGGTAGTGAGTGTTAGGCGTTAAAGGGACAGCATGAGCATAAAATGAGTATTGTAAAGATGAGAATGTTGAGATAGATGTGTGGTTATATAAAACTAGATAAGATTCGTAATGATCACATACGCAAACGAGTTAGAGTGCTTTTAAGGAGGATTGATCAAGTAATATGGAACCCTATAAAGAGAGGTCAGGGGAGGTCGAAACAAACACTTAGTAAGGTTATAAAGAGAAACCTTTTAAGTAACCTATCTAAAGATATGGTTTTCAACATAGCCAATATCACGTTTTGAGCTATATCACATTTTCTCTTTTGTTGAATATTCTTTTATTTTTTTTTAAAAAAAATACTTTAATTAACTTTGCTTGTTCGTTAGTAAAGGCGTTAACATGTGTAATTGTGTGTGTTCGTGTACTAATATTCTGCGAAAGGGCTATAGCCTATATACATACGTATACGCATCAGGCAATATATATTCTTGTTCTACCCATTATATTTTGTTTGTTGCATAATCTGAGAGATAAAATTAAATAATAATAGGTGTAAGTAAATAAAATAATTTCTTTTGAAAAAAAACAAAACTAGTTACGGTCATCTAAAAATATATTTTATCATCTTGGTCAATTATTACATACAACTAAGCAATTGCAATCTGATTTCACGTTCGTTCCTCACATTCACCAAATTAAACATAACCAAATCGAAACAATTATTACAATTGATGAATTAGTGTGCTTCCGATCCATTGAAGACAAAACCTAGTTCTAAAACATACACACCCATTTTTGAGTATCACATCACAAAATGAATACATTCTTCCTCTTCACTTTGGGGTGCTTTTTTTTTTCTGTTTCTTTTGGCTAGTTGACAAGCCTTTCTTTTCTTCCACATTTTAAAATTGATCCACAGCAAAAGTACATTGAAACCTGTGCTATCGCTGGAAACGTAATTGCCATCGTGAGACCAAACACACGCTATATTGGGTCCGGTGGATGTGTTTTGTAAATGATACAATATCATCGTACTCTACCAATAACTAAATGTTTGAATGTCTTATCAATCAAAAGGTACCACCCCATTCAATAGTTGAAATCAACTTCAAAAATGTTAAATTCAAATCACCTACCCACATAAATAATTAAAACACATACAATAATACATCAGTAAAAGAAATTATGCATGCTGGTTATTTAAAATTTTCGCTGCTACTGTTATCCCAAAAAAAAAAAAATCACTGCTACTTGGCCAAGGCATCTGGTAAGGCGGAAAAAGAAATGCAGATGGAAAGTAGACACGCGCAAAGGTTATTATTAATCCACAACTCAAGTAGGCGTTGCAGATTTCTCAGTGAATCACCTCATTTCTAATTTATGGATAGTTCCTTTCTCGGGCAGGAGAATATAAATGCACGAACACGTATGCATAAATATCGGAAATCATGAACAACATTAAAAAGATCTAGAATAAATGTTAACACTTGCATGCAATATTATGCTTTTGACATAAATGTGCAAGATTCAACTCCAAATTTGTTCATGTTAATCCTATGTTATATACAAATGCATCCATTATTTTGAGAGGGGAAAAGTTTTGATCCTGTGAACTGACTCAACTGAACAAGTCCTCGTGGCTGGCAGTGTCACCGCCATCTTCGTCATCAGAACCATCACTGTTAGCATTCAATGTCAGTATCAACTCTAGAAGCCGTTGACCCGCGGCTGTGCTTTCTCTGTCCTGCTCTGTGCTAGCCCTCTGCCCTGGAAGTGAAAGTAGTTGCAACATCAGATCTTGAGGAGGCCCCATCTGGTACATCCAGCCCCTTGCCTTCGGTTTCTGTGGGACACACAAAATTATCATCAATAGCATCATTACAATCACCAGCAAAATTATCATTGTTGCCATTGTCACAAATAACACCACCAGCATCATCATTGTAATTATCACCACCTCCATCACCACTGTTGATGCCGTCATCACCATCACCATTGCTGTCATCATAACCAACATCATCCACAATATCGTCATTGTCATCATCATTAGAGTTATCCCCTTCACCATCATCGTCGTCGTCATCACTTTCATCATAGTCATCGTCATCATCAAAATCGTCGTCGTCGTCATCAAAACCATCATAGAAATCAAACTCCTCGTCATCGTCATCCTCCTCGTCGTCAACACCAACACCAATTGTAAACCATTGCATTTGATCAAATACGGGAACCTTCTTCAGAGGAGTAACAGCAGAGAAATCAGTCCTCTGCTGCCCAAGCAATTCATAGAACATAATAACCTATCCTTCTTGTATCCACAATGTCATAACATTGGTTTGCTAAATTCTAAGTTCTTCTCCAAACATAAGTCCAGGAATTTTTTTTGCATTTTCATATTATCAAAATAAGAATAAAATGTTGCCATCTGATCTACAAGATGAATCTCCAAATCAATTTCTCAACAAGGAGAACTCAGAAAAAATACATTTAGACATTAGTTCTATATCCAAAATCATGAACCAAAGTCACACAAAATTAAATCTAATAGCTTCATATCATGCCCAGAACAATTAAAAGATAAGCTAGGATTGTCGAACCATTAAAAGGACAATCAGGCTAGCTCAAAAATTACCTGGGGGAAAATCATGATATCAGTGGGGACATGCAGAAGCGTTTTAGAGAAGCTTCTGGGGGGAAGTTAATAGGAAATGGGGAAAAAACTACAAAGAGCTTATAGCAGGCAGAATTTGTTTGAAAACCAGAAGTAATCATGGTAGGGTGGTTAGTTTTACAGGAGATATAGCGCCACAAAGAGCTAGAGCTTTTCTTGTTTTCTATTCTATGTCCTACTATGCTGTGATATTTACAACAATTTCTAAGAGAGAACTCTGGTTTCCATCATAAAAAATTTGGAACTTATGTCCAGAAAAATGATCCTCTTAAAATGGTCCCAACAGTAAATTAAGTATTTACATAGTGTGTATTTGGAATAATTTATAAGTAACTTATTGCGGAATACGAAGTATGTGAGAAGGGTCTTTCTCATATTGCGCAATAAATCAGTTATAAGTGACTTATTTCTCATACCAAACAAGCCTATAGACAGTTTTTTCTTTTCAAAACAACAGTGTTTCATACACATAACAGGCATCACACGACATACAATAAAATCTTGGTGCGTTTAACTTGAAATAATTAGCTCCAGGCAACAAACCATCAAAGAAAGAATGAAGGAAAGAATTAGCTCAAGAACATATTCATACCTGCTCAATGTTTTTGGGTAAAGTAGCTTTCTCTAAGGCCTTTGGAGTCCATATCTTAATGTCTGTATCAATTCCACTGCTTGCAAGAACCATTGTATGAGGATGAGACTCAATGCAATTCACCACATGCTTATCGGCTTTCATGACACGAATAAGTTTTCCATCATTCTTTCTCCAAATGAAAATCCGGCCACAGTCTGACCCACTCACCACATACTCAGATTTAGGCCCAAAAAAATTAACACCCTTCACTGTCTCACAATTTCTATGGCCCTTGTAAACTCGAGGAGTCATGTTCTTCTCCATATCCATGTTTGATAGAGATGTTGCAGAGCAATGATCACCTCCTGTTTCACTCACATCACTGTTCCTACAAACTGGAGACCCACGAACTGGGTTGGGTCCCAAGCCCATATTGTGTGTAAAAAGATAAATGAACTCATCGTTGTAGGACACTAGCAGCTCACTCTGTTCAGAAAAGGCCAAGCCTGTTATTCCAACTTGTTCATCTTGTTCACCACCAATCAAGTGTGGAGGGCAGAAGAAGTTAGAAGGCTGACCAAATTCACTGGATCCATCCCATTTATACTTGCGAATATCATAAAGTCGGGTGTACTCATCTGATCCAGCAACTGCGAAGAGATTCGGGTTCCTTGGATCAATTGCAATTGCATTTAGATGGATAACTGGCAGGTAACTCCTATCATTGATTGGCTGGCAAGTAAAAAGTTCTGTGGCAGCCCCAGTTCTCAGATCAAACTGTAAAGATGCCCAATGTCACTTAACAATATAAATTCAGTTCTGAGATTAAATAGCAAAAGGCCTACCCAGATAAAGATGTAGGACACCAACAGTGAACTTTCCATTTTCAACATTCTATGCATCTCACAAATAAGAGCCAACGACTCATTTGATTTAGAATTTTACGCTAAAACAGCTAAAGTCATAGACAACGTTTTGGCACAGGTAAAGCATAAATTAATATATGGCAAACATCACCCTGTTTACAGCCCATCAGATTGGTACTATCACAAATTCCCCCAGACCCCAAGATAAAAAAGTTATCAGTGATAGCGCTCAACCAATTGTAGCCCATAGTGAGGGTAGATTAAGAGATAAAAAAAATCAAAAAAAGAAAAAAGAAAAGGAAATCGATTGCTCACATGCTGTACTGATCCATCTTCACCACAAGTATAGAATATATGAGGGCTACCAGGCTCAATGGCCAACTTGTGAGCACGTCCTTGATGCCTGGCTAGTATCTTAGTTTTGACTCCTCCACGTTCCAGAATTTGTGCATGTCTCACCTAGAGATAGTACACTCATGAGGAATCAACCTTTCTGAATAAATAAAATATAAAGGTTCACACACACACACATGTATATATATCTAAATAACGACTTAGACCATAATATTTATCATGATGGTAAAGTATAAAAAAAATCAGGAAAAAACACCATCCCCCCCCAGACCCAAAAAGAAAAAAAAAACACAAAAGACTGTAACCATATTACATTTGTTCTTGGTAAGGGATAATTGCTGATCATTGAATAATGAGTTCTTGAGAAAGACAATTCAAATGGCAACAGAGTATAACAATGTGACAGATACGACAGAGAGGGTAGAACAGAAATGTTGACCCAAAAAATGGATGATACTCTTTTCACAATGTGATAGGCATGAGAGGGCGCGGGCACACCTGTCCATCAGCAGCACAAGTCACAATGCTTCGATCATCTGAGTGGGGCATAAATTTTGCTTGGAAAACATTGTTAACATGACCAGAATGAAAGGACAACTTTGTATGCCCCGTCTCCCAGTCCCAGAGGATAACCCTCCTGTCATCAGATCCTGACACCAAAATATCACCATCTCCATTGAAGCCTACAGTGTTCACACAACCTCTGTGCTTTTCCAACTTCCTGTGTAAATCAAGTCGAAGGACAAGATCCTAAAACATATGACATTGATTAGTTTAAAGCTGTGTGTTTCTGACATCAGAAGCATGTTCTTCTTTTTTATTGTTTGGAGGGGGCGCAAGAGACAAAGACTCTTATAGTTGTAGGTAAATTTCAGCATCAACATAAAAAAGAAATAACTTTATGATAGCATAAATATTATTTTCTTGAATTTCAAATGATGGTAACCTCAAAGGAGTTTCAAATGAATCAAAAAAGGAAAGAAAATTTGTGATTAGAACTAAAAATGTAAGTTTCATATGGTAACAACATTGAAAGGGTTCACTGTCAGATTGAAATGCGTGAAAAGTCATTGAAATTGACATGGCTATTGTAATGCAATTTCCAAATAAGTCATCCAAGAAATCTCGATTTCTAATCCAAGGTCACCCGCCTTATGAAATGAGAGCAGTGGTCTATAATATCTCCAAAAGCTAAATATTTTTTCTTTTGCTGAGATATTTTATTAGTGATGAAGAAAAGAAATTAACCTATATTACCGATACCTAACAGATGCTACTAGTTGGCATGATTTTAAAACAACTTTTGATCTTTCTACATGGCAGTACACCAGACAAAATACAATCTTATACAAATTAGTGCTGCTGGGGTATTACTCAATGAAACATGCAAAACCAGAGCTAAATCTGGTCCACTTTTCAACAAATTTTGAAAAACCAGCCAGCAGCATACTTTTGTGAATAGCATAAAAGCGAACAATATACTTGCAGGAGCATAGTGCAAATTACAAGGATTAACACACACACACACACACTCAGCCTTGAGTTCCATTTACTTCACTTCAAGAGATATCCCGTATTCGAATCGGCCAAACACTAAAGTTCATACAGAGATACAGAAAAAAGAAATCTAATTATTTCATAAACCACTAGATTAATCTGCATCCAACAATTTTCACAAGAATAGGGTTAACATTTCAATTTCAAAGCATCTTCTTAGCTCTCCATTTGAAAGTTAACCTTAAATTTTCCCCGATCACCAAACAGAAGTTACCGATCATTAAAAAGAAAAAAAAAAGAAAAAGAAAAATCAACAGTCAATAAATAGCATCAGGTGGAAAAGAAGAAGCGTTGAACAGCTTCAACCTAACACAACAGATAAGACATCTAAGGCAAAAACACTACTTCTCCACCAATGGAGTTCATATCTCCTCTAATTAACACATGCTTCAACAAGTATAATAACTGGCAAGGAAAAACAATGCGAGCAAAATGATCGTCAAAGGGCAACAATAGTAGAGAGTTCTGGATGATCATACCTCAGAACCGCCGAGGCGATGAGCGAAATTCCTGCCAGATATCTGGCCAACCTCCCGCTGCCAGACATCAACTACTGCGTTGTCGAGGCTCGTTCTTTGCCTCTTGTTCATCGTCTGCGGCAGAAACCAAGTTGGGGAAGGAGAGATTGTTAATAATATTGATCAAATTATAACAAGAAGGAAAGAAAAATCCAAGGGTAAATTAGGATGGTAAAGATAAGACAACACTCAATCAGGCGGAAGGTATTCTAGAGAGAGAGATATTGAGGCGCTAAAACCGAATTACCGCCAGATCTTCGGAAGATGGATCAGTTTCGAAGTAGAATAGAATTCAAGACGGCAGCGAGTTATGCTTACGGGACTGTTTATCTCTGTGTGCGTAAAGTAAGCAAGAGCTATGCTTCGTGCGTTATCTCAGGGACCATCATTGCTCTGTACTGCCCCTTCATTACTCATCACGGAAGATTGCCCCGGTTCAGTGAAGAGACCAGACCGCACGTAGTCATACATGTAGACGTGGCGCCCTAAAATAAATAAATAATGAAGCAGCTCCGGGAATCGGACCAGTCATTGAAGGGTGTGTGTGCTTGAGCGATATATTTTTGGATAATTTAATTTATATTTAAAATAACAATTCCAGAAATTATTTATGTAAAAGTAAAATTTATTTAATTAAAATTTTTAAAAAATTTTGATAGAAAATTACTGAAAATGATATGAATCTTATAATATATATTACACACATATATTTGTGATATTTAAAAATTATAACTGAAAAATAAAAATAATTTTTTATAAAAGTAAAAAAATATAAAACCTAAAAAGCATATAACTAATAACATGGTTATATAAATAAAAATGTATATAAAGAGGGACATAAAGAAAGTTAATTAGGTCTTATAATTAGGATTAGAGGGATTTTTTTTTGCTTAGAGCCTCTGATATCAGATACCCTTTGGGTATCGACGGGCTGCTATTGCTTAGAGCCTCCGGTATCTGGCACCTTTTAGGTACTGACTAATCCAAAGTTTGCTTGAAACAGGCTGCCAAGGATCGAACCCAATACCTGGAAGGCGGGGAGATGCCTTACCTTCCTTTCTAACCAACTAGCTTCTGGTCTCTTGGTGGAAGGAGTTTATTATATGTAAATATATTGTGATATTTATATTACCTCCAGTCTTAATTATAAAACTTAGTTAACTTTTGTGGCTTCTTTAATATCTCTAAAAAAAATCAACTAGTCTTATAATTAGGACCCCGAATGGGTGCTTATTGCATGTAAATATATTGTAATATCTATACTACCTCCGGTTCTAATTATAAGATCAAGTTTAATTTTTTGACTTTCTTAATCTCTCCCAAAAAACTAACTGAGTTTTATAATTAGGATCATAGAGTCTTGTTACATATAAATATATCGTGATATTTATACCACCTCTGGCCTTAATTATACGTCCTAGTTGACTTTTTTAGCTTCTTTAATCTCTTTAGAAAAAACTGAGTCTTGTAATTAAGACTAAAGGAAGTAAATTATAACAGAAAAATTTAAAAACAAATCACTCCTAAAAGCACCTCACCTATCTTCCTATTGGAGCAATAAGTAACATATGAGGTGCTTCTAATTTTAATGGCGATTGCACCATAAGCCTGATGACTTGTATCAGACTTCCAAACATGTACTTATCAACCCACGTTTTCAATCGCACGATCTGGTCTGCTATCATCAGAACACTGAAGCAAACACAGACAATGAGTGTGTTTGTTTGCCCGATAGAAAATCCAATAGGCACGATGCACAATTTTTTAGGCACGATTGCAGGGGAATGGATTTATCTAATGTTTGGGAGGGTGATTGCTTATATCGTAAACAGTGCTTTAATCGTTGCAATTGTAAAAGCAAGCAATTCAATGTTTTTCATTCGATTTGTTCAGCAACATCCTAAATTTTTATTAGGATTTAATTACTATTAAGAAATAATTAACTATAAAAAATAGAGTTATCATATAATTATTAGATAAAAAGGTTGTATCTAAATGATGATACGTGATAAAATAGTGATTAGAGGAATAAAATGTGATA
>JBAGKO010000008.1:20670963-20681637 GCA_037177275.1 Acacia concinna
AAAATTAATTTCAACGTCACTTGAATTTAGACTAGTTAGGAAACAAAGTGAGACCCAACCCATGTACAATTCTGAAGAAGGCAGGGGTGAATCCTGAAGCATTATTATTCAAGATTCAAGAACTCTTGAGAACAGGCATATGGAGGAGAAGGTGGGAGATATTGAAAGCTATAAATTAAATAAGAAACTGGCTTAGATAGATAATGCACCATCTAAGATCATTAATATTATGCTAAAGTATAATTTTGGTCCTTTAAGTTTAGTCAAAGTTCTCTTTTAGTCATTTAATTTTAAAAAGTATGTTTTTAGTCCTTTTAAGCCAACACCGTTAACTTCACTGACGGAAAATGTTGACTCAACAAAATTCAAGTATTGATATAATTTGAATGAGGCTTTAATGTTAACATCAACTTGAAGCTTCATTAGGGTTTTAATTATTTTTCTATTTACACATAATTTAAATATAATAATATGTCATTATTTTAACTTTGATTAGTATTTTTTATCATTGAAGTTAATGCCATTAACTTATAAGAACTAAAAATACACTTTTTGAAAGTTAAAGAACTAAAAGAAAATATAGACTGAATTTAAAGAATTAAAAGTATACTTTAGCCTTAATATTATAAACAAGAGTTTCTTGTAATATTATATTTAAGCATTAGTTTTGTAATTCTAGGATAGGCAACTTTTAAATGCCTTTTTTGTTTTTTTGGGGGGGGTCAACAAAGGCTGAGTGACTCGATTTAGATATTAATTGTTGTGGTGTACGTGTAGGTCAGGAAAGCATAGCAATATTGTTTTGCCTATCCAATTCCTGCACATCCCATGATAATTTAGACTGCTTCTCAATCTTCACGTGCAATGCAACTAAACATATACTTGTTTAGTTGCATATCAAAGGTAAATTAAAGATAGCAATTGCTAGCTAAATACCAAGATCGTAACCATCAGTAATAGATTCCAATTACTTTGATCAAACATTGTCATATTTCGATCCTCTGATGTAATGTTAAAAAGAATTAAATATCTCAGAAGTGATGATAGAACTAATAATCTACAACATAAATAAATATATTATGATCCAAACATACACTCTATTGAGAATCCTACTCTGCTGAAAGTGGAAACTAAGACACTTTGCAGCAGCTAAAGCCGCAGGGTTAGAGGGTGATAGAATAGAATGGTTAATAAATTCAATAAGGTGGTGAGCAATTGGTTCAAGTCTGAGTTGTGGCGGTGACCCAACTAGGAGGAAGGCGGTCGGAGGTGGTTGGCGTGCTCCGGATGCTAACATCGAGGGGAAGGAGCCGGAACTGGATGTCGACCTCCCGGAAGATCTTGACCATCTCTTCAATCAGAAGTGATCTTCTGATAAACCTTTCGCCCATGTCTTGGTGGTTCATTCTGTGACTTGGCCACACTGCTATCTTTATCGTGTTTAGTTCGTCCACGTCCCTGTACACTATCATAGGTGAGGGATACCAGAACTCCTTCTTGCTTTCAATGTAACTGCATGCAATAATATTGAATCAGACATAGACATCACATCAAGGTCTAAAACAATCATGTACAAGCTATCATCCTCGTACATATATATACATACCCCTGTATTCTGTTTATGATGAGTGTGATCTTTTCGGGTGGGGTAGAAACATGTACCACGAACTCGGCAGCTTCCCCCATATCGGGACTCCGGTAGAAATTATGTATGGCCTTGGTCGCAAGAATACTGTTAGGGATCATTACTTTCAAATTGTCGTATCTCAGAAATACGGTGTTCAATATGTTCATTTCTTCCACAACCATCTGAAATGTTTATGATTAGTATGTAGCTAGCTAGATATCTCAGTAGAATACAAGACATATTTATTTATCAACTTTTAAAATAGATGAAGATATATATATATATATATATATAAATATATAAGGTTACGTTATGCTACCTGAACGCTATCAATTTCACATCTATCTCCCACATCGAAAGGGTGCATGACAAATAAGAAAACAATGGCTTCAAATATGGTCTTGCAGGTATTTCCGAATATGAAGGCGGCCAGAACGAGCTGGGAGCTCACGACGACCAGGAACTTGCTGGTGGCAATTTCCAGTATTAAGAGCCAAATGATGAGAATGATAATGGCCACTAGAAAATTGAGCATCCGGTGAAGTTTGTTCACTGCTGTTTTCGTGTCGTTCAACGTCAAAGCAAGTGCTCTCCTTTCTCTGAACGCGTTCACCTGCATTTTTAAAGGTACACGTATAGAGTTTACTAGTCCAAATTTCACTTCTTACAAGCGAGCAATGCGGTAAGTCATATATATTTGTAGTGTCATTAATTCTTACCACCCAGTTCTTCAAGGCTGATTTGCTGATTTTGCCGGTATCAGGCGCTCCTTCGAATAGACTAAAGGTTTTGACAGCTTCGTCTTCTCTCATAAAGCGCAACAAGTCCTCTAGGTATATGAACCTTCAAAATCCCCAAAAACAATAATAATTAATTAACACACCAAACATCACAAGCAGAAATCATTAATTAATTGGAATATGTAATCAACTCTTCCCATCGCACTACCCATTCTTTACACTTTCAAAAAAAAAAAAAAAAGCTTTCAAAGCTACCACAAATAAGTACGTCAATAAGTAAAAGTATATTTGTCATAGAATGTCTTTCTTTGCCTCTATATATTATCAAGAATTCATATGTTTTTTATGAAAATCAGATTAAAATATCCTTTAGTTCATTATTAATAGTGTGTGTCGTAAAATTTCAAAGATATGAGCACTTTGATGTGAAATGACAATGGAACTAATCACTAATCGGAGCAAATTAAACAAAGATGAAGAAATGTAAAAGAATTTGGGAATGAAATTAAGGAAAAGAGAAAAACCTGTATCCACGCCTGGTAACATTCTGAAATATCTTTTTGGCAGCTGCTTTGGCCTCATTCTCACTGCGAATTTGCGTGGCATGCTCATCTTCAAAGGTTGAACCATGTATCTGCTCGTCAAGAGTGGAAAGAGCACCGTGTCGGATAATGTTCATGAGCCTCTTCATATTCCATGCAGACACATTCCTGGGATTCAACTTATGTAAGTAATCAATAGGTATCCCATCATCTGACTTCTTCGAAAGTGGTCGAGAAAACTTTCCGCTTTTCAGATGAGGACTCTTCAGCATCCCACTCCTGTTCACCTTCGGACTCTTCAAAGAAGAAAACGCTGACGCCCTCAGATCAGGCGGTATCGTGATTCCTGCATTCTGAAGCTTCATCACCTCCTCCGCCAGCTTCTCCTCCTCCTCCTCCTGCCGCTGCAGCTCCACCAACGGCGGCCCCGACAGGGTTTCGATCACAAACTGGTTGAACAATGATTCCTGGATCCTGTCGAAGTATGTGCTGACGTGGAACGAAGAAGCCAGGACCTTCACCATCAGAGTTTTCACCAGCCACACTATAGTTCCCACTAAGAAGCAGATCAAAACCTTGGTCACATATTCTAGGAAATCGTTTTTTGTCTCCCGTTCCACTTTTTTATCGAACAAAGAGTGCCATGCAATTAAAACAAAGCCCAACCAAAGGCAGTTTTGAACTGCCTTCTTCACGCCATAAACAAAATAAAGCACCCTCTTACGTAGAAGGAAATTCCTTTCGATGAAGTACACTGCGATTCGAATCACCCAGTCTGAAACTAACCTGCCACATATCAGAACCAAGACCATCACCTCCCATTTCCATAACTTGAGCTTCCACAGATTCTTTCTTCTTAAGAATGGGATGCAGAGAGTGGTTATTAAGGCGGCCACAATTAAGATCAAACTCAACCATTCTAGGAGAACCACTATGCTGAATTTGGTCCTCTTGAAATCGTCTGGAAGATCCTCTTCCAAAAATGGGTCTTCCTCTTCCTCCTCCCCCTTCCTATCATTACCCCCCTGCAATCCTGACATAATTTGTCCCGATTTCTGAATCTGTCCCGATTTCTGAATTTGACCCGATTTCTGAATCCGGTCGGATCTCCGTTCGGGTTCATCTGGCGGGTCAATCAGTCTTGATTTGGTTTTCGCCCTGAGCAGACCTGACTTCCTCTGCAACGAAAGGTTCCTCTCGAAAGAAGCGTTTGAGGTGCATCTTACAACCTCGCTTTCTCCGTTTGCCGGATGAATATTCTGAGTTGAGCCGCCGCGACGGTCGCCCTGCGGTGGTGGTTGTGGTGGTTTCGGGAATTCCTCCACGTTGGGCGTATCCTTGTACCTTCGTCGAACGGAATCGCTTGGTGGTTCCTCAGCGGTATTAGGACGCGGTTCTTCGAAGGAGACTTTGAGCTCCCTAGAGAAACTCACGGTCGTAGCATTCTCATCCAGCGGAGGCAAACACGTCTTGTAAGGATCATGTTGGAGCTCGTCCATTTCCAAATCCATATCGAGGGACATGTCACCGGAGAGCTGCTGTATGTGCAAGAAATTACCAATGAGCTTGGAGGGAGGGTCGTCGGGTTTGGGATCAGATCGTTGGAAATCAAAACTCCGTCCATGCTTAGTGGCAGTGATATCATCTTCTTTCCAGAAGTCGCGGCTGGGGTCCCTCCTAAGCTTGGTTTCGCCCTGAGGGGAGGAGTAGTCGGCTTTGGAGGATTTGGAGTCACCGTCGTCGATCTTGACGATCACCTCTCCGCTGTAGGTGGGGCTGCCGGCAGAGTTCATGGAGGAGGAAGGAGCAGCGGCGTTGGGTTGAAGAAGAAGATGTTCGGGAGATTGATCTTGTTCGTAGAGAATGGGGATTTCTTCGCGGCGAGCGTCAGAGATATCTCCTGTGGAAAGCGTGGCGGAACGCTTGTATGAACCATGGGACTTGAAGGATTTCCTGAGGGAGAAATCCATAAAAAAAAGAATCTTAAATTACAGATTTCATGTCATCGGAGATCGACGAGAATATAATTATACGTGGTTGAGAAAGTTTGCATGAATTTGTGGGAAAGAAGAGGAAGTTAGTTTTGTTGTTATGTTGTTGCACGTACAGATCAGATACATAAACATATTAACAATTATGGTTCGAGAGAGAGAGAGAATAATACGTTGGGAGGTGTGGTCGGAATCCGACATGAATTGGATTTTCAATTATGCAGAGTGGCGGACGGGAACATGAACGCCCCCAGGGCGACCAGCGCAAGAAACAGGAAACTAATTATGGGAATATTTGATGATATATTTTCGTTTTTTTTTTGCCATATATTTTATTTTATTTTTATTTTCTTTCCGATGGTGGACCTTTGATCCATGAATCCACCGAATCCTGCTGACCGTAATATGAGCTCCAGGATTCCATGAGATCGTGAACCAACTAGTCCAAACGCCTCCAATCGAATAGGCCCGAAAGGTAACTACTTCTTTAACGTGTCCTAGGGGAGAGAGCTCATAACGTAAATTCTTTATACCTTTTGTTCTTTGGGATCAAACATCGGAATAGATGGGTGTGATGCAGATGCCTACCTATCTGCACCAACTTCTATAGGTTGTCATATATTTTATGATATGAATTCCTAGTCAAGAAAGGACTAAAATTATGGTAATTATTTATAATTGAAATACCACTTTGGTCCTACGAATATTTATAAATGCAAATCATTTAACTCTTATTTATTAAAAAAAGTTAGTTAAATGGTAAATTTTTTTTTTTTAAAAAAAAGGCAATCTTCACCTCTTCTTTCTCTTCCCACCTTTTAATAAAGACAAAATTGTGACGCTTTTATTTATTATTCTAATAATGGACTTACAATGGGGACCAATTTTTTTCCCAGCTAAAGTTATAAGTAGGACCAAAGCGGTACAAAAGTAGGAATTGTGTAGAAGGATATAATTACATGAGTGCCACGACAACAAAAGCTGGTATAGAGGGATATAATTACTGTTACTAAAAATTATAAACATATTACTATTTCAGATCTTAATTATAATATTTAGTTGATTTTTTTAGAGAGAACAAATAAGTTAAATAAGTTACCTAATTATATTATAAGATTAATTGGCAATTTTACCCTGAAAGTCTCATAAGGGGCAATTTTGCCCCAGAAGTTTTAAAATTGGGGCAATTTTGATTCTGCTATTAGTTGAGCGTTAGTTGACCATTTTTTGATCAAATATATTGAGTTGACAATCCACAATCCATCCACTATATTTTTGTTATGGTAAAAATTTATCTTGAAAGTTTTAAATCCGTTAATTTTAACCATTAGTTGACTAAATATATTGAACTGATAGTCCGTATGCCATCCAGTTTATTTTTGTTAAGCTGAAAATTTGTTTCAGAAGTCTATATGTTATCTAATTCAACTTTTTTAAAAGTTCCGGTATAAATTTTCACCTTAACAAAAATACAGTGGATGACCCGTAGACTGCCAACTCAACATATTTGATCAACTAACGGCAAGGACAAAATTGCCCTAGTTCTGAAACTTTTGGGGAAATATTGCCTCTTATGAGACTTCCAAGGTAAAATTGCTTTTAGGGCAATACTTCCATGATAAAATTGCTCATTTACCCTATACTATATGTAGTTTATCATTATAATGCATATGTTAATTTATAAGTTAGGCAAAAAAGTTTGAAGAAAAACAACAAATTTAAATATTAAAGTAATGTAATTAACTTTTTTAAAAATGTCTAAAAAAACAATTGAATCTTATATTTAAGATATAGTATAATAGGTATGTAGGTCATATAACTCTAGCTAATAGCTAATCAATGATTAATTAATATATTAAAAATGAAAAATACGGGGGGGCTGAGCGAATAGGAAGGCGTGCATGTAGTTAATCAATTATTCAATTAAATATGGATGGCGTACGTGAGGGGTGATTTTGTGTGTACGTTGGGATGGGGAGGGGTGAGATTAGAGTTAGATTAGTGGGGCGTTATTGGAAGAAACATGTACCTTGTGTTTTAAGTTGGAACGTTGCGCGGCAAACCGACTAGTGTTCCTTTTTTACCACTTGTAATTTCATTATACAAACTACAGCCGCAGCCTTTTAATTAGCCCTTTTTCTGGATCTTCTTAGTTAATCCCTATATGAGAAACAACGGTAATACTCATTTCTATTCTTTTTTTTTTTTCTTTCGTAAGGTATCTCCTAACCCGGCAGGTTAAAGACTAATCCTCCGCTCATTGTGGGTTCCTCTATGGGAAAGACAGCTGGCCAGGAGATTTAATGTTGCTCCATAATACTCATTTCTATTCTAATTATAAGGGTTTATTGGCTTTTTTAGAGAATTTTAGGAAAATTTTTAAAAAATTAATTACATTACTTAATTATATATCATATATTGTGTTTTATTACATTATATATTAGTTCATAAGTAAAATAATATAATTTAAAGAAAAACTAAAAATTTTAATGTCTTAAAGTAATGTAATTAACTTTTTTAAGATTCTCAAAAAAAGTCAACATACCTTTATAATTAGGAATTGAGGGAGTATATACTCTATTTCATATTGTAAAAAACATTCAAATAATGTTTTAATTTTTTACTTCTTACTTTCTCATTTTGTCTTTATTTAATTAACCTATTTAATTTCAATATATTCATATTAAAATCACACATTCTTTAAATTATTTAACTATATTTATTATTTTTACTTCTGCGATATTTATCACTCCTCTTTCTCTTATGCAATACCCTTTATCACAATAATTTCTTTATTCTCTTTCTTATTTTTTATCTCCTTATAAATAAGAGTATTTTTATAAAAATATATTACAATTTTGATATATTTATTGTTCTTAATTACTATTTCGAACCGTGAGATTTAGTTAAATATTTCTTATAATATAAATATTAAAGAGTGATCTTAGCATTTCAAGTACCTGCTACACAATAATTTTCTCTTTTATTTTCAAAAATATTGTTTTTTTATTTGTTCAATGATATATATATATATATATATATAATCTCTTAAAGGCTTAAAAGCATACATAATTTTCACCTCCACTGATAAGTGCATTTCTTTTTATTCGAATTTGTGTTCTTCTTCTTATCGAACAAATTGCTTACTACCCAATAGCTTGTTGGTTATAAAAGTATTGTTTTGCACCTAGATATAGCTTTGAATCTTGTTTCCTTCAATGAACAAAAAATTAGACCGGAAATGAACAGGTTGCAATACTAATTTAAGGTTCAATGGTTCAATTAGGGTTAGACTGAGAGTCGGAATGATCATATTAAAATAGTACAATTTAATTAATAATAACAAAATAACACTATATGTAAATATGAAAATTAAAGAAACTATGCCAACAAAAGAAATTTTAAATGACAATAATAAAATAAGTGACAATATATTAATATGCTATTTTTTAAACTTCTATAAATAATTTTTTTTAAATAATTGTTTAAAATATGTTACTATCATTTATAATTCATATAATTATGCTCCTCATTTTCTAGTGATTGAAGCACATTCTTTTCTTTTTATTTTTTAGCACCACATCGGTTCAATCCTTTGCTGGTTCTTCACTTGTTCAAGATCGGACAAGAGGTCTGTTTATTGGTTTTCAAGTTAAACCGGCCGGTTCAATTTTTGGTACTGTATTTTCCATAACAATCTTTTTTTGTTGTGAAGAATAAAAAAACCAATGTAAGAAGAAAAATATTGTGGGCGATTGGTCGTTTCGTTTGGGATCCTCACAACTCACAGGCAACCGGATCCATTTTGTCACTTAACATCATGCCACTTAAAACTAAGTTATTTAATTTATTAACTTTTTTATATAATTTAATCATTCACAACATTTGATATAATTAATAAGAAATTTATTTTATTTTTTTAATCTTTTAAAAAAACTAATTAAATCTTATATTTAAGATGATATGTAGTATGTAATTTCAGGGTCGTATGCCATCACAGCAACTATATATGCGTGCCATCCATAATGCAGCCACGCATGATTGCATGCCAGGTCAATGTTATATTGATCGGAAAAGCTTTTGGACAATTTAAATGGGGAAGACTAAGCTTATTAGTGTTCTGCTGGCGTCATTATATTGCATACTTATTATTCCTTCTTTAATTTTTTTCAACCATATATATAAAAATATATTTAAATACTTGTTGGCATGGCAAAGTCTTTAAAATCAACTTCTTACTTATAATTGATGGTGTATGAGGAAAGTATTTGAAAAGAGTTTTAAGCAGCGCTTTTATGATAAGCAGGTGCGATCAAGGATTAAGAAGATAAAATTGTCCACTAAAGACAATGAGCAAATGGCCTTCACAAATTTAAATTTAGTTGTAAAAATAAAGGAGATGTTTGTATAATTTAAGTAAAAAAAAAGATGATTAATATAATTAAGAAATAAAAATAAAAAAAACAGAAGGACTAAGAAGACAAAATTATTAATAAAAATATCCAAGCCACATCCAATTAGTCCTAATATAAGTACGTACGTAGTCTTTGCTTTGTACGTGTGTGTTTATGATGGCCACGGAAAAAGCAAAAACGGGCAGATTTCCCACCTAAAAAGGAGGAAGAGTCATTGTCGAAGAAAACGTGATAGAATATTCATCAGTATCTGCACTGTATGAATTGTTCGCAGTACGTAGTCAGGCATGTTATTGACCACACAGTATTTGATAGAAACAAATAATGCTTGAAATATATTGGTACCATTTCTATTTATAAGAGTTTTTTAAAAAATTTTAAAAAAATCTAAAAAAAGTTAATTATATTACTTTAAGATATTAAAATTTATCGTTTTCTTCAAATTATGTTGTTTGACTTATGAACTATTATATAATATAATAAAACACAACATATAACATTATTAAGTAATGTAATTAGCTTTTTTAGAATTTTTTTTAGAATTATCTAAAATAGTCTTATAAATAGAAACATATGGAGTAATAAGAATCTTGAAGACCTGTATGTATGTGGTGCTTGTAAAGTTCATACAGGTACAGTGTGTGTATATGTATATATGTATTATATAAAACTGTACGTTAATTAACCTTATCTGCTGACCAACTGTGAATGATTAATGCCCTCTCACGGGTAGCCCGTCCACTTGATCACTTGCGCTGTGCTTTGTTTTGAAAAGTTGTAGAGATGAGACACTGGACGTGAACGTTAGGGTTAGGGTTGCTTTCTAACTAATAAGTCAGAGTATATTGTATACAAGGGAATCCTGTTCGGTCAATTTAGGAAAGGGTACTAAAGAATAATAGGGCATGGTGAAAATGTTTGAATCCAACACTTTTGATAAGAAATATAATGCCCTTTTTTCTCCTTTATTAATTAAATTATTATTGGTATTAGTTAAGTTAGGTTTACTGTACACATATTACTCTCTCCGATTCTTTTTATAAGCAACTTCAACTACTATAAAATGTAATAATTGTGTTCCCATACAACGTTCATTTTATTAATTAGAGACGTCAACTAGAAAGGTGCTGACATTTTCGTAATTATGTTCGCTTTTAAAAGTTGGCAAGAGAGTTTCAGCATCCAAAATTAAAAGTTTTAGACGCGAATAAGAAAAAATCCGCTTTACCAATTAAATTGGTGACGTAGATCATTAAATCCGCATCCCCAATATGTGATTGGGGAAGCAGATTTCGATGTCATCCATTAAATCCGCGTTCCCAATATGTGATTGGGGAGCAGATTTTGATGTCATCCATT
>JBAGKO010000008.1:20703482-20713990 GCA_037177275.1 Acacia concinna
GACTGATGAAAGGCTCACCTGCATTGAAGCTTCCTTGGCCACCATTTTGGAGAAACTTGGAGGAGAAGAACATCCGCAGTCACCAAGGTGGAAGCGCAAAAACACCCCACCAATGCTGGAGGAGGATGAGGTCCCCAAAGGCGAAGACAAAGGAGGTGGGACAAAACGGCCCCACTAAATACCGGAAGCTGGACCTTCCGTTGTTCAATGGAGATGATCCTATCGGATGGCTATTTCGGGTTGAGAGATACTTTTCGGTTAATGGAGTTAGTGAGCCAAAGAAATTGGATGCCACTGTCATGAGCTTAGAGGGTCGAGCGATAGCTTGGTTTTAGTGGCTAGAAGCCCGAACTTCAGTCAAGTCATGGAAGGACTTCAAAATAGAAGTGATTGAGAGGTTCCATTGTCAGCAAGCCGGAGATGAGTATGAGCAACTCATGGTCCTCAAACAGATGGGTACTATAACCGAGTTTCGTGAGTGGTTCAAATTGCCATTGGCACCGTTGGAGCTTGCCACTGACGAGGTTCTTATTGGGGCATTCTTGAATGGCCTTATGGAGGACATAAGGTGCAATGTTAAGTTAATGCAACCCAGCAATCTCAAGCAGCTGATGACATATGTGAGGCAAGTCGACGAAAGAAATACGATGAGGGATAGGTTGGATGAGATATGTGGGAGGACAAATTGACCCCCTAACATGCCACGGTGGAACAAGGTGAAGCTAGTACTACCCAAGTTCAGCTCGACGGACACTTGGAAAGGTGGAGGACAATTGATGGTGCCCAAGCCAGCCACGAAGAAGGGCCCAGAAGACATAGGGACCACCCCAACTAGGAGCATGGCGATGAGTAAGAATTGGGCTAGTCCTAGTGGGAGTGTTGGGCTAAGGAAGAGATTGTCAAAGGCGGAAATTAACAAAGGGTACTGGGCCTATGCTTCAAGTGTGAAGAAAAATTTGGACCTAACCACAGATGCAAGAACAAATAGTTGCGGGTCATTATTTTATAAGAGTAGTGAGAATTCGGCCCAAGGCAATAAGGGAGATGAGTTTGTTGATGCTCTGGAAGATACAAACACTAAGGAGATGGCCTCACTGGAGCTATCGATTACTATAGCCGTGGGATTAGCTGGTAACCGAACTCTGAAGATGAGGGGACAGCTACAAGGACGTGTTGTGATAGTTCTCATAGGTTCTGGGGCTACCCACAATTTCATCACAGATTCTCTCGTCACCCTTCTCCATATACCCACTACAACTGTCCTTGAGTATTTAGTTACTGTAGGCAACGAAAGGAGTATCATTTCGGACCTCAAATGCCCTACAATTAGTCTGGAGATACAGGGCATGCAGATCACACAGCCATTCTACCCTTTTCATTTGGGCAACGTTGATTTGGTTCTTGGCGTTGAGTGGCTGCAATCGTTGGGAGAGACAAGGATGAATTGGCGCCAGATGTACATGAAGGTGCGGGTAGAGAAGAGGTAGGTATGCCTAAGGGGTGATCCCTCTCAATCATATGCCTCTCTCAAGTCCATTATGAGGCTACCAAGCTTGGATTTGTGGTTCTCACAGCCTTGTTGCTAGACAAGCAAGACGCTGTCACTAATGTGGATGAGGAAATTGAACAAATACTGAAGGAGTTTCCTGAAGTTTGTGGGCCGATTACTGGGATTCCCCCTCAACGAACCAAGGATCACACCATTGCTATTCGTGAAGGGGCCCAACCTGCTAATACTCAGCCATACCGCTACAGCTACCAACAGAAAACTGAAATTGAGAATCTAGTGAAGGACATGCTGATGGCAGGGATTATTCAACCCAACACCAGTCCTTATTCCAGCCCCATACTCTTGGTAAAGAAAAAAGATGGCAGCTGGCGTTTCTATGTTGATTACAAAGCCTTGAACATAATCATGATACCAGATAAGTATCCTATACGGGCCAACAATGAGTTGTTAGATAAACTAGGAGGAGCCACCATTTTCACCAAACTGGACCTCAAATCCGGATACCATTAAATCCACATGAAAGCAGGGGGATAAACCAAAAACCGCCTTCAAAACACACGATGGCCACTATGAATTCAAAGTTATGCCTTTTGGTTTGACTAATGCTCCTTTTACTTTTCAATGAATAATGAATGATATTTTTAGAAATCATTTACGACAATTTATCCTTGTGTTTTTTGATGATATACTCATGTATAGCAAAGATAGAGAATCCCATAAAGATCACCTAAGGACTGCTCTGAAATTGCTCAAGTAGCATCAGTTGGTGGTGAACCCGAAGAAATGCGTAGTGGGGCAGCAACAAATTGAGTATCTAGGATACAATTTCGGCTGAGGGGGTGAAAGCAGATCCTACTAAAATTGTAGCAATGAATTAATGGCCCGTGCCCAAACACATAAAGTCCTTGAGGGGATTCTTGGGTCTTACTGGATACTACCGCAAGTTTGTGCAAGGGTATGGAAAGATAGCTGCCCCTCTCACTCAATTACTTAAGAAGGACTCGTTTAGCTGGGATGAATCAGCCCATAAGGCATTTGACGAGCTCAAGAAGGTGATGACCACATTTCCAGTGCTAGCGGTACCGGATTTCAACCAGCCTTTTGAGGTAGAGGCTGACGCATTAGGAAGAGGAATAGGTGTGGTCTTGATGCAAAAGGGATGCCCCATTGCTTATTTCAGCCAAAAGCTCTCTGAATGCCACCAGCAAAGTTCAGTTTATGAACGAGAACTTATGGCCATAGTTCTAGCCATCAAAAAATGGCAGCACTACCTGAGTCATCATCCCTTCATCATCAAAACAGATCAACGGGCCCTCAAATACCTGCTTCAACAGAGAATACTAGCATCAGACCAGCAGAAGTGGAACACTTGGGAGGACTTAGAAGTTATTCAGCTGCAATTTCTGAATTTTCACCTTGAGGACAAGGTGTGGCTTGCAGGGGTGGGAGATGATGGGCCTAGGAATTATTGGGCCCGAGTCTGTACGAGAAGGGCAGCCAGGGGAGAGCCCAATCCAGAACAGAATCAGAGAACTCAAGGACAGCAGGGGCAGAATGGGGAATGGGACAGTGGAGGTGCTTGACGGGAATTCTGACAAGTCAGGTTGGGTAGTGATGGGAAGAGGCAGACAATTGGTGAGTTAGCATAGGAGAGGTGCCCGGTCTCTCAAAAACTAGGCTGAGTGGTTATCTTTTGCTGTTACATTGCCTTGTTTATGATGACACGAAGCTCTCTGCTAGAAGGGAGTATATGGTTGTATTCTCTTATTTCATATCAGTAAACAGGATACTTGTTCCATTTCCAACATTTATCTTTTAACATTTCTGGGTTCCATCAGTTTCACTGGAAATTAAAAAAAGAGGATATACTGGATTCAGATTTCCAACTTCAGAAAGTAGTGACTAATCAAAACATTTTTGTGTAGTCAAATTACTTGTAAAGTTCAATAATGTGGGAAAACAATGGGTTCATGTATATCGAAGTTAACTATTGGAACATTTGTCATAGATAAAAAAATTAAAAATTACAGAGGAAATTAATGAAAATTGCGTTTCTGCAGAATCCCTTATCAACAGATGGTCGGTAAAACTCAAGAAATAAGAGGTCTTTTCACATAACATGCAAGAAGGGGGCGGTATATGATGATAAAATCTCCAAGGTTAGAAGATTTTGTTAGATTTAATAACGGTTTCAATTAAAATTCAGAATCAGGAGACGATAGGCAGTAGATGATGCACAGGAATGCATACAGGCAACTTCAAATTTCTTTAAGAATCTTGATAATATCTAGCTTTTAACCTCCTAAACTTCTTTTGAAATTATAGCTTACTTCCAACTGAGAGCAGCCGTTAAGCAACTCTTCCAGATCAGAAATATGAATTGATCTCCCTCTTTTTTCTGCCACTGAACCCAAGTAGAGAGACCTGAAAGCAAACAAGTAGAACTCATAACAGCAGCACCATAGAATGTATAAAGTTTACAAACTTTGCAGTGTGATAATCAAAGACCAAACGTTATCATGATCAAACATGCAATCTGCCAGGTTATTTAGCTTCACGTGAAATCGACAGCAAACCTTAGGTCCCTGCATCGGTTCCCAATGTCAGAAAGCAGTTTCCCACTAAAATCAGAACAGTTATGCAGACAAAGCTCTTGCAACGATGGTTTAACCAGAAGAGGTATAGCTGAATCATCAAGCCGACCACAATCAACCTTGAGGCTCCTAAGATAGGGATTCGGAGGCAGCAACGGCCTCACCAAATCCACAGTTGGCGCAATGTCCTGTAAATATACATATTCCAGTACTAGAAAAATTAGCTTTCTCGGAATTTTCAATTTGAGAAGGGACGCCCAAATTCGGGATTTAGGAAAAGAACCAAATCCGCTACGGCTGACAGCAACATTTCGCATGAAAGAATAAACCCAAATCCCATTTCGGGATCTCATTATGTGAGTTCACAACAGGCAATAAGTCCACGAAAGGAAGACAGGATAAGAAATTTAAAGGGACCCATGCAAAAACAAAGGATTTTTACAAATAACGGAAACGACAGTAGATCCAAAGAAATAGTGCCTAAGTAAGGATGGGGTAGAGAAGAGATCACATACAAGGAGGAGGAAATTGGGAAGGAAGGAAAGGATGTGAGAAGCGCAGGACTTGAAGGAGGAGCAGGTGGAGGCGACAGAACAAACGGAAGAGATGTCAAGCTTCGTGAGGATAGTGGCGAGAAGAGCAGAAGGAAGCTGATCCAGACTCATTTCACCGCTCTCCACTTCCGCCATTTCCATCCGTTTACAGGATTTGATTGGATAACGAAACTGTCTCCTCTCGGTACAGATCCGATGGAACGGAATACAACCGCAGGTCCATGTTTTTCTATTCCGTAGGAAACGCTAGACATCTGGACTCTGGACGGAAGCTCTATATTACACCATTTTGTGTTAACTATGAGAACAGTTGATTCTTTTTTAAAATATTAAAAAATTAATTATATTATTTTAAAATATTAAAATTTATTATTTTTAAAACTATATTGTTTGATTTATGAACTAATATATGATATAATAAAATACAACATATGATGTAATTATATAATGTAATTATCTTTTTTTATATTTTCTACAAAAAGTCGACTGGCCTTATAATTAGAATCGGCAGGAGTATAATTATAAATTATAATTATAAAACTTGCATGTTTTTTTTGTTTTGCCCAAATATAAAACTTGTACATTATTACATATAAATATATATTTATTAGTTAATATCTCGTGCTAAATCATACTAACCAATAAATAAATCATTATATCCTTATTATTATTCAATAATAATTTTACCATTATTTATATATAGTGACATGATATATTTAAGGAAAAATTCCAATAAATATCACATGAATATTTGAAAAATAAAAAAGGAAGTCAAATTTGGGGAAAAATGACACTTCGGTCTTAAGGGGGATATGGATTTTCAAATTTCGTTTGACATGACAACTAACATAAAAGAGAGGGAGAGGCTTATAAAGGAGAGAGAGTGATACGTTAGTTAGGTCTTCCTTGATAATTCTATTATGAGTTTTGTCATTTACTTTATGAATCTAGTTATTTCCTATACGGATTATGTTAAAATACGTTAACCAACATAAAATGCAAACTCAGGACGAGCTTGTTAATCTTGTTACAAATTTTATTATTTACGTAATAAGTCTTGTTATTTTCACTACTAATTATGTCAAAATCCTGGGTTTACATTTTAAGTTGGGTGAATACAAAGAGTGCTTGTGTATTTTAACATAATTGGTAGCGAAAATAACTAGACTCATAACGTAAATAACAAAACTTGTAATGGGATTCATAAGCTCATTTTGGTTTTGCATTTCAGGATGGTGGACATGTTTCAATAAAATCGATAACGGAAATAACAATACTCATAATGTAAATGTCAAAACTCGTAATGGCATTAACAAGCCCGTCCTGATCACTTTTTCTTTTTCTCTCCCCATCAGCCACTCTCTCCCTCATAACTCATTTGACGCCCTGTCACTGCTGTCACCTCACCCAAATTTAGAAATTTCATATTCCCCTCAGACCAAAGTGGCATTTTTCAAATTCAGCTCATCTTTTTGGGTTTTAGATATTCATTTGGTATTTAAATGGCATTTTCCTTATACTTAATATGTTTTAGGGTTAAAAGGCAATTATGCCTGGAAGTTTTCATTGAGGTGCAATTTTGTTATTGCCCTTATCTCGATTTGTTTTGACCATCAATTGATCAAATATGCTAAGTTAATAATCCCCTGTCATCCTATTTATTTTTGTTAAGGTGCAATTTACCACTTAAATCCATATGTCACTAACTTGATTTTTCTCAAAGTTAGATTTAAAACTTCTACTCCAAATTTGCAGCTTTACAAAAATAACCGGATGACATGTGAATTGTCATTTCATCTTATTTGATTAACTAACGTTGAAAATTAATCATGATAAAATCGCTCCTTTTTTTAAATTTTCAAGATAAAATTACTCCTAAAAATTTACAGGGTAAAGTAGCCCCTTAGTGAAAACTTTTAGAGTAAAATTGCTCTTAACCCTATATTTTACATCACATTTTTTATTTTTTTTCCACTCCATTTTATATTTTAAAAGGGCATAATATATTTATAGGAAAGAGGCAAAAAAAAAACTATATGAATTGAGAAAATCCCTAAGAGTCTGTTAATACACAAAAAATGAGAAATGTGCCTCAAGAGACTATGAGATTTTGAAATGTCATTTTTCACAAGTGACAATTTGAATATTGACAATGAAAACTTTAAGGTATAGCCATTTATGATTGAAAAAATCCAAGTTGTCAATCCACAATCATTATACTCAAATTGTTATTGATTTTATTTGATTTGTTAGCAACATTTGATAGGCCTTAGGAAATTCAAATAATCAATCATTATATTTAAGTAGCTAATCTCATTATTTAAGTAGTTAAGCTGTTACTGGAGCTTCAGTGGCCAATTGCCGGAGTCTTGCCAGCGGAGCTCCTATGCTAGCAAGGGTCCTTTAATTTAAAAAAAAAAAAAAAGCTAGAGGAGCATTTAGGTAAAGGACAACATTTTAAGATTCAAAATAGTCCCCCAAAGCTTAATTGTCATTTTCATATGCCAACAGACTTTTAAGAGTTTTCTAATTTCACAAAGTAATTATCTAGAATTTTCCCTATATTTATTCTCTATAGTTTTTAACACACTGTTAAAAATTATCAATAATAAACTCTATACTAAGCGAAAAAGAAAAACCCAAGTGCTCTTTTAAATAATTGTTTGTCGATTTTTGCTTAATTGAATTTTGTCCATTATATTTTTTTCCCCCAAACACAAGTAAAATATTGCTGGTGCTGAACTAAGTTACATGCAACGGACATACTGTAACTATGGACCAGCTAGCAACAGTTTTCAATGTCTTAAAATTTAACAGTTATCATTATCAATTCAGATGCACCATTTTAACCTTACAATTTGTAACATTAACTAGTATCATGTAACACTTATTTATCTAACATTATTTGCAGACCAAAATAAAATTTGAAATACTTTCGAATTGTGCCCAACCAGGAAAACACATGGCAAATCACCAAATTTGTGAAGAAAGCGACTGAAAACGACAAACATTCAAGAGATAACAATCCTAGCTAGATAAGCTGCTCTATGTACATTAGAGTTTGGATTTCTAGAAACTACATTCAGTAGGTACTGTGATGAATCTCAACACGGTAAAACAAAGATGATAAATCCAGTAACTCTGATCATCGGGCATTTTCCTTTTCTAAATTTCTCTTTTTGAGTAGTGGCACAATTCAAGCGCTGTTCTGTCAAATTTGATGAAAAGCGAGGTTGAAGGACGCTGACTCTGAGTTTTGACCCCCACCAAGCATGCTAGCTCCTAATTCAGCTTCCACGGAGCAATCAAGCCAACTAATTAGATTTCCAAGAGGAAGATCTTTACGTGGCCAGTTCTTCCAACTGATTCTGCATTTGTTGCACATGCAATATCAGCATTATACTCTAAGACTGGCAACCAGGATTATTTATATAACAGATACTTGTCTACCCAGCCGACCATTCAGCAAATGGTAGCATACACGTATTTTCACAACAAAAAGTACATACCAAGCTACGAGCAAAGGAACTATTGTACGATATTCTTCATACTATAACACAAGTTACAGACAGATTGACAGTTTGACAATTTAGCAACAAGGCGGCAGATAGGAGACACCATTTGCAATATTTGCCCAGCATTTCCAGCATCACTTTTATCGCATAGTGGGAGAAATCATGATCTGTGGATGGACTACAAGAAGCTAACTTCTAATAGGATCTGCAGTTGCTAATAGAAGGCGTGCTTACTTTTCAATTTGAGTGGCGTTTACAATTCCAGTCACTCTATGATCTGAATGTGAACAAGATGCAAAACCCGATTCCATATTCAAATGCTTCTAAAGGACCTTCATGGCACTCAAGTTGACTGAGAATAACTAACCAACAAGTGCACCTACTGTCAGACCAAAGCACTGTAAAATCAAAACTGAAATATCTGCCAACATATATGAGCCCCAAAAAAAAAAGTAATTTCTTGAACCTTAATAATAAGGCTGCCTTTCATTTGAAAGGTGGCAAAGTGCTGCCAATAACAAACCCCTTCATCATGACATTATCCTTTTCCAATGTGATTATACAAGCTAACCGTGGACACCGTATTTCAAATTGAGCCCTTGCGACTCTTCTAATCAGATGAACTACTTAAACCTCACTGTGTAACGAAAATGATAGGGAAAAGCAATCAATTTACTTCCCATAATTAAATCACTGAATCAATCAACATGTTATCCGCAAGTATAAACAACATTAAATGCTTTGTGGAAGCTACATGAGCCAAAGGGCCCTCAGAAAGGCTCAAACTAAGCAACTGTAAGAGTTAACGCGGTACATATTTACACACACACACACAAATACACATACACATGTGCATATTTTATGAAGTAGTTAAGGATTTTGAGATTTCAGAAAGACAGATACCAAATAAAGAATCTAGGTGAGAGAATCTATTGCATAATTTTGCAGGAAAACATCGGAAAATAAAATGGAACACTCACTCCAAGTCTGGGCAATCTGAGCCAATCTGGCGGCGGCCAGAACAACTTACAATATCCTGGATAATCAGACATAGGAGAAATTCGATCGTCATTTAATTCAAAAACGCCCAGACCATTTTCTTTGGCAGTGTCGTTATAATAATCATCTCTGAAAATTATGTGATTCCCTTCACTGATGAATAAATCTGATGCCGATGAAGAAAAGGCGCAATCATCACCGAGAAACACAACACGGTCCCCCAAACTTTTCAACTCAATCCATTCTTTGCCTTCTTCATTCAGCTTGAAAACCTCGAATTTAACAGCTTGCTCGCACCCAAGACAAACATCATCGTCAAATCCATCATAGGCTCCCAGGCATTGGTAGTCGAAGGATAAGTATTTGTCAATCAACAATAGTTGACCATCGGATTCGACTAAGAATTTCTTGTCACCGCCAAACACCGGTTCAGCAACCAAGTGAACACTTGAATCCAATCCAACTAATACCGTCCTTCCCGTGCTATCAACAGCATAAAGCTGGCCTTGAAATACACACACATCATCGTAGGGTGTGGGCATTTCGGGGATTATAGTCCACTCCTTATCGCCAGATTTAAACAAAGCCAACTTACCAGAAACATGAATGGTCAGTAAAGCAAATTCTTGGCTCTTGGAATTCAACCACATAAAGACGACCTTTTCCAAATACAAGCTGCTGGCATCTTCTAATGAATTAAGGGGGCTGAAATCCAAGTCGTTCAGAACATATTCTTGACCTAATTCGACGACTGAAAGGTTATACACATCCAACACCATGGGCAAATCACTAGGGAGGGGTTTGATAGGATACCTAGAGAGGGGATCGCGAAGACCCCATTGACCACGAAGATCTTCGATTTTGATCAACCAGGGACGAGGATCGGAATTGGAGGTGGAGAGGGAGGGAGGCGGATAAACGAGGAAAAGAGTACGCTTGGAAAGGCAGAAAGTGCCATCACGGGAAGTGCCAACGTTGGAGAAAACAGGGAATCTGGCGGGTAAAGGGTTAGGGTGGAGGGAAACGGAGGATCGCCATGAGGAGCAAACGGAGCGAAAACGGAGAAGGTAGAACGTAAACCGGAGGTGTTCAGCGATCAATTGGAGGAGTTCCCGGGGGAGGTTAGACCAGTCTGCCATGCCTTCCTCTCAATGGAAATCTGGAGAGTGGAGAGCAATATTCTCCTCCTCCTCTTTTTCTATTATTTCCTTCTTTTCTTTATTTATTTATTTTTTATTTTTTATTTTTTATTTTTTTGGGTAAAACGACACCTCAAACCATAAATTTTTATTTAACAGGTACGTAGCATTATAAACTTTTATTAATATAAAAAATA
>JBAGKO010000008.1:20755571-20770570 GCA_037177275.1 Acacia concinna
AATTACATTACTTAATCATATTATATATTGTGTTTTATTACATTATATATTAGTTCATAAGTCAAACAACATAATTTTAAAAAAAATAAATAAATTTTAATGTCTTAAAGTAATGTAATTATCTTTCTTAAGATTCTCTAAAAAAATTAACATATCTTTATAATTAAAATCGGAGGGATTATAGAAAAGCTAGCACACAACAAACTCCTTTTCTCCATTCTTAAAAGCCACGTGGGGGCACCAAAAGCCTTGGTTGTTTCCAATCCATTCAATACTTTATTAAGAAAATTGTGATTAAATTTCAACTAAAAGAAAAAATAATGAAACGGTTTTTGTAAAATTTTGTAATTATACTTAAGTCCTAATTAACAACTTCAGGTTCTTAATTAAAAGAAAAAACGATTAAATAGCTTTGTAAAATCTCGTAATTACACTTAAGTCACTATTGACAACTCCACGAGCTTCTATTGACAATTCCATGAATGTCAATTGATAATTCTATGTGACTTAAGCGTAATTATGTGATTTTACAAAATTGTTTGATTGTATTTCTGTTTGGCACCATGATTTGGTAAAAACCTTGATTTCAAACTATGTTTTAGTGAAAATTGCCAAACACATCGTACCATTTGAAAACCATAGTTTGACAAAAAGTCATGTTTTAAACCATGGTTTGCAGAATTAAATTTTTCTTACTTTTTAATTATGAAATCATGATTTGTACAAACCGAGACAAAACTCCTCTTACATAGTTACCTCAGAATCTGTAAAAGCTATTCTTGCTCAAACACTTCCATTTTATCCAAATCTAAATTTTCACAAAAGTTATTTTAAAAAATTTATTATAAAAATCATAATTTACTTCAAAAGTTATTCAGTAAAAGTGAATCCAAATGTTTTCTTAATTGGAAAGTAAAGGAATTTTCCCTACTTTATTTTCTTTCGATCTCGTTCTTAATCGCTATGATTATTATATTAACGATAATGATAATGGCGGTGATAAAAAATCGTTTATAATTTATTAATTATTTAACCGTTAGTTGAAAAATATAAAAATTATTTATTAATTAAGTATGGAAAGTAATTACCTGGACGAGGGAGAAGACGCCGTGGCGAAGAATAATGAGAAAGGACACCAATCCTCTTCCAAATCCTTCAATTACGCTCTGTTCATTTAATCTTCATGTTCCTTTCTGATTGGTCAAAAAATGAGTTGTTCAAAGTCAACGCTTGACTTGCAAGGATAAAAATAACTTCATACATGCTTTTATATATTAAACAAGTTCTAAGGTATGAATGAGACTCCTTCTGGCTGAAAAATAAAAATAAAAAACAAGAAGAATGAGACTTCACTGGCATGTATATTCATCATCCGATAATTAATGCTTACTCCGTGTATATATAGTTTGTGTTTGGATTAAAAATTACAATCGGTATTTTTAAAAATTAAGATTGAATAATTTGATTTGTGTTTGGAATAAAGATTGCAAAAGTTACTTATGTAAAAGTAAAACTTGTTTAGTTGAAATTTTCTAAAAGTTACTTTTGATGGGAAATGATTGTAAAGGGTATGATTATATATATATATATATATGGATTATATATATAAATATATTGTGATATTTATACTACCTCTAGTCCTAATTATACGGACTAGTTGACTCTTTTGGCTTCCTTAATCTTTATAAAAAAAATTAACTGGGTCTTATAATTAGGATTGGAGGGAGTCTTATTACATGTAAATATAGTGTGATATTTATACTACATTTTGTTTTAATTATAATACCTAGTTGACTATTTTGACTTCCCTAATCTTTCAAAAAGAAATCAACTGGATCTTATAATTAAGACTGGAGGGAGTCTTATTTATATGTAAATATAGTGTGGTATTTATACTACATTATGTGTCTTAATTATAAGACTGGTTGACTCTTTTGGCTTCCTTAATCTTTTCAAAAAATACCAAACTGGGTCTTATAATTAAGACTTGAGGGAGTCTTAGTGATATTTATATTACCTCCTATATTAATTATAAAATTTAGTTGACTCTTTTAGCTTTTTTAATATCTCTAAAAAATTAATTGAATCTTATAATTAGGATTATAAAAAATAAATAATAACAGAAAATTAAAGAGAGAGAAAAATCTCCAAACGCTTGTACCCATTGGAAGAAAAGCATCATTTGGGGTGCTTATGGAGCTGCAATGTGTTTCATCCAATTACCATGATGTATCTCAACAATGGACTAAACAAGCCAAAAAAAATTTTCAATTACAATATGACAAATTTGAGGTAAATCGTGCCAAATGAAAGCTACCAAACACACACACACACACAGTTAGGCACAGGATTTATTTTTGTCTTAAATACAGACCTCGGAACATTTTGTTTCCTTTAATTTTTTTTTTCTTCAACATATCCCATTGATTACACATGTTATAGTCTTTTTTTTTTTTTAATACCAAGGGCTAGTTCAAATGTATATGTAAAAGAAGATATTTGAATGAAACCCATATTCATTTATTACAAATTAGTCATCTGCCTTTTACACTAGAGTTTAAAATTTTTTTTGTGTAAACATGATTTACTATGTTATTTATGGTTTAACTAATTAAATTACAACAACTTATAAATTAACTTAGCTGTTAGAACTTCATAAATGGTAGCTGACATATTAATAATGTTAGAAATAGTAGTAATGTCTTTAGCTAACTTCAGCTAAGTAAGATGGACTCTATAAAAGGTTTAATATGATGTGTTGGGAGTATATTATGATGATTAGGTCCTCACCATATTTAGAGAGAGAATAATTTGAGTTTCTCTTTAGAGGGATCGGTCCCTCTTTAGTACATAAGTGGGGTTGGCCATCTCTGAAGTGAGAGAATATTATAAATAATTTAAATGGGTATAGATTGTATAAGCTCTTATGTGTTAATAAATTATTCTCTTATTGCTATTTTTAATAAATAAAATTAAAATATTTTACAAAATTTTCTTTTTCATTTTCTGTATATTCTCCTAAAATTAATTTAATTGTGGAATATTTTAATTTTATTAATATGTCAGCTATCATTTAAAAGGTGGTGAACCTGCTCATAAGGTGCCTATTTAAATTGGTTAAACTATAAATGCAGTGACGAATTAAGTTCATATAAGAATTTTTTCTAAAGAGTCAAACCCTATATTTGGATGGAGATAAAATTTGGAGGGAAAGAAAATTAAGAGAGAAAACTCCAAAAAATGATAAGTTTTTTTTATTATTTATGAAAGTTTTGAAACTTAATATTTATTTTCTTCCTATTTCTCTCCACTTTTCTTCCTATACAAACACACCATAAGTGTCTATTTGGATTAATTTTTCAGAATAGCTTTTACGGATTCTGATGTAAATATGTGAGAAGAGTTTTATCTCGATCTATATAAATCTAAATTTAAAAATCTAGATTTGAGGGTTTTCCAAACGGAAGTATAGTACATATGCCTAATGCTCTCTAGCTAGGCGCTCTTATTCCTAAAAAGTATGTGGGCATCATATATCAGTGGCTCTTTCATTATATGTTCTTATGCGCGAAGCTTTTTGTGTAATTATACGAAATTTGATCTCATTACAACACCATCCAAATTAGATCAATAATGGGCTTAAAGTAGTATCGCACAATAGAATTTCAAATGTCATGCACATATGCTAAATATCGCAACCAAGAAACAGCCAAGCAGAGCAGGTATCTGAATTTCAACAACAAAGATGGAATTTCAAGAAGGAGACATTTTCCTGTTGATATGTTGTAGACAGCTGGATGCAACAACATTTGGGATTTCTGTTTTTGAAGCTGTCACAACGCAAGATACTAAAAGCCTAATCAAAAGTGTTGGAAAATGTCGCATTCGGAGAGAAGAAAGATGGAATTAGGTTGAGTATTCGTAGTGAATGAGTGGTACATGACTTGAGTGGGACACGGATTTTTGCTCACACCTTATCACAGCTAGTTAACAAGCAATCATCATCATTTGTTTCATTAGACCTAAGGTGTACACAGTGGGTGACAATAATTAATCCCCTCACACAATAGATTTTTTAAGAGTTTTAGCGTTAGTAATAAGATTCTCTCCTTACATACCACTAGGAATCAAACTATATGCTTATGAACCTTAATTAATTAGCAAGTGTGTTAAGCCTCGTGATTAACCATCATAATTTTTTTGCCAACCCATCTTTAAAAGCTTGTTTCCTTTTTGTGTTATTTTGGCAAGCAATACTTTATTACGCGCAAACCCCTTAAGTGAATCACTCAACTTGCCACAGCAGGCCCACTCAGGCACTCACCAACCTCCCCTTTCCATTCAATTCATATCATTTTTACTTTATCTATATTTTATTATATGCAGCTCCTCCTATCCGATTGCAGATCAGCACTCGGGTCTGAGTGTAAAACCAGCCTTCCCTTCCCTTCCCAATCCCATCCTTACAATTATAAAACAAAATAACATGACCACTGACTGAACATCGAACTTATCCATTTCACTTTTTTAGTTTTTTTTAAAAGCATAAAACCAACAATTACCGCTTTTTATATCCATCCCAAGCGGCCTCGTATTCTCTGACTTTGTGAAGCCTGTACGCTGTACTTGTAATTATTGTGTTGTGGGTAACTTCAAAGAGCAGAGGAAATGGGGTGGAAATTACCGAAAGTGAAAAATGAGATATGCCACCTGTTGCCACGGAGGCAACCGCAGAATCATTAAAAAGGCACACAACATTAACATATATACAAGCTCTTCCCACTGTAATAGTCGGTGAGCGTGAGCCAGCCAGAAAGAGAAGCCGCGTTCCCCAGAATGCGTGTCCCTTTCATTCTTTCTTGTCTGTGCACTCCCACGTAGTCACAGCGTTGAAATCTTACTCATTTTCTTCCTTTATTTTTTCTTTATTAATAATTAATAATAAACAAATGCCTACCTGTTCTCTACTTCTCTTTCTCCTCACTCCTCCTCTGTGTCCCCCTATTTATACTTTCACCTCTTCCTCATTCCCTTCATCACCACACAACACAAAATGGCTTTCTTCCTTTTCTTTTTCAGCCTTCTTCTTTCCTCTGTTGCTGCCTGCGATCGCTGTGTCATCCAATCCAAGGCCTCCTACTTCTCCAAATCCTCTGCTCTTTCCTGTAATCAATCGCTCCTCTTTTTCTCTGCCATTCCCTAATGAATTTACCAAATATCTGATGACATGTAATCTTTGTCTGCAGCTGGGGCTTGCGGCTATGGCTCCTTGGCCCTCCAAATGACCGGTGGACACTTGGCGGCGGCGGCTCCTTCTCTCTACAAAGACGGCGCAGCTTGTGGCGCCTGCTTCCAGGTTCGTCCTTCACCTTCTGTTTCTTTATCGGTTCTCTTTCTTCATCATCTGCGAGCCCTTCTCCTGAATTGGCAACCTTTTGCAGGTAAGATGTAAGAACCCGAGTTTGTGCACAAAAGAAGGGACCACCGTGGTTGTCACCGATCTCAACAAAAGCAATCAGACTGATTTCGTGCTCAGCAGCAGAGCCTTTTCCGCCATGGCTAATAAGGGTTTGAGTCAGCAAATTCTGAAGCTTGGAATCGTCGGCATTGAGTATAAGAGGTGATCTTTTTTATCAAATGTTCAACTTCACTTGGTATGCAAGTCTAGATGGAGTGCTCATCATTCTTTCTTCATTCCCCTTTTTCCCCGGCCAGTGAGTGGTTTAGGTGGTTCCCCCGGGCCCACCAGGACGGAACAATAATAATCATCTACATTAATAATAGCAGTAATGGTCTAAATGCGTATAATATATATCAGACGTATCACTGGCGCCGGATACGAAGCCATCAAGAACTAGTTTTATATTATGGTATCTAATGCGATTTCAAAGTTTTGAGTTAGTACTTGTGGCACTGAGTTATAGGAATGATTAGTGAAAATAATTGATGGTGTATATGGAGCAGAGTACCGTGCGTGTACAAAAACCGGAACTTGGGAGTGCGGGTTGAAGAATCAAGCAGGAAACCCAACTACTTGGCCGTTGAATTTGTGTATCAGGGCGGTCAAACGGAGATAGTGGCAGTGGATGTCGCTCAGGTAAACATAATTCATTTTCTGAAGAAAGGTTGGAAATGGATAAATAAATGAGGGAACTAAAATGGGTTTGGAAACAGGTGGGGTCTTCGAACTGGAGCTTCCTGAGCAGGAGGAATGGGGCAATTTGGGACACGGATCGGGTACCGGCGGGTGCATTGCAGTTTCGGATGGTGGTGACGGCTGGGTTCGACGGGAAATGGATATGGGCACCCAAGGTACTGCCGGAGGACTGGAAGAGCGGCGTCATTTACGACGCCGGCGTTCAGATCACTGATATTGCAAAACAGGCCTGTTCTCCCTGCGAAAGCGGCTCTTGGTCATGATCTCATTGCTTTCTTCGCCACCATTGTCGATTGACGCTTGGCAGTTGGAACCCACCCACATTCTTATTTTTCCTACATATTCTTTTCCAATTTTACGTTATCAAAATAAAATATTGCAATGTTCATATACTGTAATGTAAACATTGGGCTTTGATCTTTGATCTTTGTTCTTTGTTCTCTTTCTCTCTATCTTGTTTGAATGGTTGATCATGAATGAGCAAGTAAGGTCAAACTCAAAGACAATCACGTCGTATATATGTTGTCGTCGTCCGCAATGAGGATAAGGACCAGAGTTGGGCTGATTGGATCGCGTACCTTACCCAACTAAAACAGCTATGGTGGGCCTAACGGAAAACATTTATGGCCTCAACCCAAAAACCAATTTAGCTTTTGTTAAACCAGTTGTTTGGTTCGGTTTGTTTTTTTTTTTAATTATGTTTCGGAGCGATGGGGATCAACAAGTGGAAATAGATCAAGCCAATTTTATAAAACTTTACAAGTAAGGGAAGGGAGGCTTAGGTCGAATGGTATCCCCAAATTACATAAATCAATTAAAAAATAGATAATTAAATATTATAATCTAATTAATAATAAGACAAACCAAATACTAACAGCATAACATGTCAATCACAATTATAACCATTGAGGCCAAAAATAATAAATGAAATGTAGGATTAGATCGTAACACAAATTAATTAAAACTTATAAATAATTAATCTAAAAGAAACTTTTAGAATCACCTTGTTTAGTGGAAGGGAGTCTCCGAACGAATAATATGCCCAAGTTACAGCTAAATGATTAATATTTTTTTTTTGAAAAACATAGGATTTATTTAAAACTAGCAATAAAGGTTAAAAACACTGCACAAACGACTCTTCTTAGTAAGTTCTATGCAATTCAAGAAAGAAAACTGCCCACAGCCGAACGATTAATCACCCAAAATGCCCACATTCAAGAAAATCCTTTTTTTTTTTAAAGCAACCAAGCAGTATCCCTGTCCGAAGCCAAGACACTAATTCTCCCAAGGTGTAGAGATCACTGAAGTAGATTTTGCCTCTCCCGACAAATCATATTTCATACACACGGCTTAGATTTAACTCAAGATATCATATTTAAAGAACCTAACTATCTATGAATTGTGCAAGGACGTTGTTGGTAGAAAGAAAGAAAATCGACGTAAGAAAAATGCCCATATTCAAGGAAGAAAATGTGCGCATTTTTCTTTTCATTCCTGCAGCTTTCTCTATGCCCCTTCATCTTCTTCAATACTTCTTCTTGTTTTTTTTTAATCAGTTTAGATTTTATTTAAAAATGAAAAAGGCCTATTCCTTAGGATCTAATTATAAGATCTACTTAATTTTTTTTAACAATTCTAAAAAAAATTAATTGTATTACTTTAAAATATTAAAATTTATTTTTTTTCTTTAAATTATTTTATTTAATTTATAAATTAATACATAATATAACAAACCACAACATATGATATAATTAAGTAATTCATTTTATTTCCTTAACTTCTTAAAAAAAAGTTAAATAGGTCTTGTAATCGTGATTTTTCTATTTTTTATTGAAAAAGATATATTTTCTCTTTTCATCTTCCCTTTCCCATTTGCCCTAGTAGCCCGGCCACGGCCCCATGATACTTGGGTCCTTCACTCTGCTCAATCTTAGGCCTCACTCTCATCAGCTCACTCTGGCACAACACGACTCACTCCTTACTCTTCTTCTCTCTCCAGCTCTCATTTCAGCCCCATCATTGACCGCGTCTCTTCTCTCATTTCGGCCCCATCATTGAAGGTGTCTCATCTCTCTTGTCTCATCCCTCCAACTGCCGCCTCTCTTCTCTCAAATCTTATGACAGAGCTTGACGAGAAGAAATTGCTTTTAGATATTCTCTCTTTACTAACAATAGGTGTGTTCCTCACCACCTCATCCTATGTTATCATTATTCTCCTCCGTGAGTTTAATATTACGAGAACTTTAGCTTTTGATGAGAAGAAATTGCCTGCAGATCTTCCCCTTCTCTAGATTTATGTGACTGTTATGCATTGTTGTAGTTGTTGAGTCTCTAGATATTAGTTGGTCAAGCTCTCAAATCTCAATATTGCGTTGAGAACTTCAGTCCACACAAAAAAAACCGATATCTCCTTTTTTTTTAGTATACATGAGTTTTATATGTATTATTGTGAACAGTTTCAATAATGAATTAAAAACACTGTTCTTCAACTAATTTCATATACTGTTTTGACTATTTGTATATTGCAATTTATCCATACGCCAATTTGTTTGTTAGGCTTAACATTGAACTTGTTTATATAGCTTGATTTTCTATGTTTTAATATTTTAATTGTACAATGTATTTGAAGTTTACAATAGTTTTTATTAATACTCAGAGTTATTTTTTTTTCATCTAAGCTATGAGCTAGGCGCCATCACTTGGACAAGGAAGCCTCACCCTGTCCAGCACTTTCCATAAACACCCCTAATGAATTTAGCATACAAATATTATTGAGGAACTAAAAATCCAACAAACCAATGGTTGATGATGCCACCGGAAACTCTTTAACCACGCATGCATTGGAATTGTCAAAGCATGGGACAATTGAGAAGTTTCTAGTGACATCATCAACTATTGCTTTGTTGGACTTTAGTTCCTTACTAATCTTTCAATACTAAATTCACGTTTCTCAAAATTCATCAGTTCGTGCATTTAAAATCATCCTTTTAAATGCATATAAAAATGTTTTATTGTATAATAAGTTTTTGGAATACTATCCATGTTCCTTGGTTGGTGTGTGCTAGGTGTATCTGAATTTTATAAGTCACAATTCAGGGTCGAGGTCATGACTAAAACCTTTATGTGTGTGAGCACGTTAATCAAAGCGTTAAATGAAACTCTAATATTATTATCAGGCAAATACCAACTACTAGTTATAGCCATGTTTGTATAATTACATATCCCAAAGAAAAGTATTTCCATGCAAATTCAAATGTGCATCATCTGTCTACATTTTTCAGGATTTTATAGTTTCAGGTATTTAGTATTTCCAGTTTTTACACACGCTTTTATGATAATCTACCCTGTTCAGTTTTAGTTAGGTACCTTGATGCTAGAGTTTAAGAAGAAATTCAGTTTTTAAGTTCTAGTTCAATGAACACATGCTTCAATATGGCTTTTGCATAGCGACTAATTTTCTTGTAGCTCCCCTTCATTGTTAATTATTATCCTTCTCTCCTCTTTCTTATTTCTTTACTAATTTAATTCCCAACCAAGTTGTTCTGTAGGCTCAAATGGATGCTTTTAAAGCATGTGTTCCCATAGCATGGAGCCCAAAACTATATATAACCCTTGTAAGGGGAATTCCAAGCACTAGGAGACTCCACAGGCATGCTTTAGAGGCTTTATGCCTTCACAAATGTGATCGTACAGTTGTGCGTCAAAACAATCCTAGTATCAGGGGAATGCTCTAGCAGGTTTCTACCAACTTTGTGCACTATATATTTTTTTGGTGGCCGATTTTCCACCTGTCTTGATATGCTTGCTAGAACTTTCTGGTTTGTTATAGGTGAAAAGGCGGATCGTGGTAGAAACAGAGGAGACGTGTAAAGCTTGTAAGCAAAATAAGGCAAATCACAAGGCTTTGCATTCGCCTTTGGTTATAAGCCACCCCAAGACCCCTTCTGCAACTGGATCTGCTTAGGCCATAGTAATTTTATTGGTGAATACTGTTAATTGATTGGAGGGGGTAGAAAGCTGTAGTTGGAAACGAGAAGGATATAAAAACTTCTCGCAGCAAAATTCTGGCAGTTTGTCTGTTCTCTGAAACAAATGGTGGAATTAAAATTTTCATGGGTAAATCTTTTTCAGTGCACTCTGCACATCTTCCATATATTTAGTACTTCTTTATAATTTGTTGGCAGTTAATTAAAACGTTTTTTTTTAGTTTAGAGGGCATATGCCTAAAGTGGGGAATGAATCCCAATTCTAATGCCACAAATGAAAGGGCATACTTAGACTCCAGCGTGTTTTGTCTAGCTGTTATCCTATTGAGTGTTTTCTATTGTGTGTGTCTAACATGGTGCCTATTATATGATTGTCTTCATGTATTTATCTTTTTCCATTTATTTTAATTAATTAGATCAAAAAAATAAATATTTTTTTTAATTTTACCCCTTTAAAAGAAAAGACTGGATTATATTCTTGCTAATAGTTAATAACTTTAAGTAAGGATAATATTAAAAAAACTTAATATCTCATCAAGTGACTTATAATAACAAAGGACATCTATTCTTGTAAAAAGTATCTTGTTATAAGAAGTGAATTAAGCATCAATGGTTTGGTTAGAGGCGTTCAGATTCTCTCCATGGCGATTCCTGTCCCTGGAGCTCAAAACGACACCGTTTTACCTCTAAGTGATGCGTTGCATTTTGCTCCTTCCTCTTCAATGCCCAACACCCCGACAAGCTCAAATGCCCCTGGTTCATCTCCTTCGACTTAAGCTTTAATCGCCTTCGTCCTCCTCAATGCTGCTCTTCCAGCTTTCAGAGGACTTACTTACTACTGATAAAGCTTTAACTGATTATAACTTTCATCTTCGTCGTCGTTTCTACATCCGTCACAACCAATTATGTTCGCCCCTGCCTCACAAGGATCTTCAATTCCCATGGGATTTGAAGCCCACCTTATACCCTAGTAGGTGAGGTGACATGTCTATTTATCTTCGACTCTACCATACGCAATGCCTTTCCATTATGTGATCGATTTAAGAGTCTCTGAGCTCTTTTTGTCTTATTTTTAGTTGCTTCTGGTTGTTCTAAGTCTGTTTCTTCCTTTTTCCTGCCTACCCCCAATTGGGAATATGACTATATGAAGTTTCAAGTATTTCCTTTGAGAGAAAATTTCCATTTGCTTTCCATTCTGTTTTCAATTATTGCCTACGATTTATTATTGTTTTTGGTGTGAACTGGGTTACTTCTTTTTTTTTCCTGTTAGTACTGTTGTGAACTGGGTTACATATATCTTTGTTCAAGTTATATCTATTTTTTATTGACTCTACTGATGATGTTAACATAACTAGCTGATGTTAACATTTTAACACATCTTAGATTATGCTTGTTTTTGGCATTGAAAGTATGAGTCAAATCTTTGAAAGAAACCTGAATTGTAGGCCTCTTCCTGATATCAATATCACTAGCCATTAAAATAACTCTAGAGAAGGTCATGTTCTTATTTTGTTCCTATAAAGCCTTTTCTTTTTCAATATGATCATATCCAGAGAAGGTATTTATGAATTCATTTCTATCTATTTTCTTTTTTGCCTAATTACTAAGATCTTATTGTTCCCTTTTGCCTTTTAGTTACGCCATATCTTTTCTAGAAACTTTTGTTAGATCCTATGTTTTGATGAACTTAGGATGATTTGGAAATGAGGTTAAAATGTTTTAGACTAAAGGGAAATTACTTGAGCAAGTAATCTTGAGTAATATCCATTTAGTAAGTTTGATTAAAGATTTTGAAACCTCGATGCTTCAAGGAAACCTCGAGGTTTGGCAGCCTTGCCATAAAAGCAAGGTTTGTGGCAAACCTTGACATAATGGCAAGGTTTTATACTAAACCTTGCTGAGAGCAAGGATTGATGGCAAACCTTGAGGTTAGTGAGTAACCTTGAGGTTTCAGTCTCCTCTATTCTAAGACAAGGTTTTGGACAAACCTTGTCATTGGAATAAGGTTTGCTTAAAACCTTGCAGTTGGCAAGGATGAACCCAAACCTCGAGGTTAAGGGCAAACTTAGAGGTTACGGGTCTCTTGCCATAACGACAAGGTTTGTGTCAAACCTTACCGTGGGTGTAAGGTTTGGCCTAAACCTTGCTGTTGGCCAAGTGCAACCCAAACCTCAAGGGTATCATGAAACCTCGAGGTAACGGGCCTTCCCAATAATGGCAAGGTTTGCACCAACCTTGCTGTTGGAGCAAGGTTTGATTGAAACCTTGTTGTGTTAAGGGAATGAGGCAAACCTCAACTGTGGCTCATAACCTTGAGGTTTGGCCAAACCTTGGCAACCCAGCAAGTTTCTCTGAAACCTTCCTATGTATTTTGAAACCTTACTGGTGGGTCAACATAAGAGAATCCTTGAGGTTAGACATTGACCTCTAGGTTGGTAAGCTCTTTTAACTTAATCTTTTTACATGCTTTAAATTTCTTGTTCTAAAAAACCCGAGACCTCAAGGGTTTATTTAAACCTCAAGAGTTCAAGCATATTATGAACTATGATTTTCAGAGAGTAACCTTGAGTTAAGATCTAATCCTCAAAGGTGTGATCTAATATGTTTGAAACCTCAAGGGTAATTCTAAACCTCAAGGTAATTCCAGTTTATAAAATCATCGAGAATACATTTTTCTAAAACTTCATGTGTTAATTATTGATTAAATCCTCGAGAATACTGATTTCTAAAAGATTACCTCGAGAAAACCTTAAAATCTCAAGGTTATTTCAAAATGACAATGTTCCATGAAATAGAGCATCATAGCGTAAACTCCTTAATCATTCAAGCTACTATTTTATTGATACCCACTTGTTTCTAACCTTTTTAATGATCTCTATTATGTATAAGAACAAGTTGCAAGATTCTCCAAGGACACATGAGCTCAAATTATCCGAAATGGTATTTGTGTCAGAAGCATTTAATGCTTCACTAAATTTGGCAAGTTTCTAACCTATCAACTTTCTCTTCTTCAACGGCTATATTTATTACTTAGAGACGTAATCCATTATGTCTATCAATGGAAACAACCTAGAGGAATGATGAGAATCCAATGCAACAAACTGAACCTCAACAGTCATCGTTTCCTCGAACAATATAAATACTCAAACATTAATGACAACAACAAAAAATGACCAAAGTGAAAATTGGCAAAGAGTATTGCATTCATTATTGTCATAAATTCATTGTTATTCTTCAGTGTTTATCATTAACCTCTTTTGAGAAGTATTTATTACATTCTAAAATTCGTTGTGAAATACTCAAAGTAGAGGGACTTTGAGTGGGGACTTGGATTGCATCTTGTAAGAGGGAGTGATCTCTTAAAGTGTCAATCGAGTCTGTACTGTGACACCAAGAGCCTGTTGAAATCTTAGAAGATAGTGGAACTCAATGAATACTGAGAACTGGACGTAGGTCGTGAGTTTCTGACTAAACCAGTATAATCCTTGTGTTTGAGCTTTCAAAGAAAATTTTTGAAAACACCCAATTCACCCCCCCTTTTGTGTGATTCGCTTGCCTCGACAACTTTTTGATTATGTTATGTTCTTTGCCCATCAAACATAAACAGTTTCTATGTATTTGCTTCTTTTATTTTTAATCCAGTATCTGACTAGTAATGTTGAAAACGCTAGTTAAATTTGAAACTATCATTGGTAATAACATCAAACAAGCATGACCTATAAACCATAATAAAATACAGGTTGGCTTTTGAGTTAATGTTGAAGTGAAAAATCTTCCCTTACAATTGTCAATTGATTATTGGTCTGCTTACATGTAAACATACGGGTGTGCATTTTTTAACATATAATAAGGATTCCCTTACAATTTTCATTTGCTTAACATGAAAATTGCACAAGTACTAGATATGGCTTATTTGTACTATATCAGTATATTGTTACCTTACATAAGTCAAAGGGAGCATCCAATTTAAATAACTTCTTTCTCTCATGTTATGATTTATAAAAGTGATGCTTGGTGGGAATTAGAGATTGCATAAACATGCTAGAGAAGTGCTCTTGATAAACTCCCCACATGACTGGTTGGTTATACTTGACTTGTCTTAAAATTCAATTGGTGAAGAAACTTGATGGGTTTGACTATAATAGATTCATTGAACAATTTTATTGGTGTATACCCTTTTTTAATATTGGGAAAATATCACAAATGATTTGCATATTGTAAGAGATGGTCCAGAATTGCATGATACTGTTATGATTTTGATAATTTATTTGGAAGCTGGATGTAGTTTTGTTCACATAACAAGTTTCAATATTTTTAACTTTTTTCTAGCAAAAGGGGAAAAAAACCTTCTTGCTAGCAAAGGCTTTAGTCTGATACAACCACTACAAAAGTAATAAAAATACCATGACATTTCCATTATAAAGAGTACATATAATATCAAGATTTCTTTATTAATAGTTGCTATTTGTCTTTCTAAGGGTCAAATCATATTGGGTGCAAGAAGGTCAATAAAGCGAATAGTAAATTGCAATTATAGAAAGGATGTTAACTATCCATCACAAAAAAAAAATTGGCATTAATTATCTACAAGAGTGCAACAAAGATATCATTTCTACCTCTTCTAATTTTTTATTTTTTCCCTTTGCAGATTTGTTTGTCGAACTTCTGGAAATACTTAAAGATGTCAAAATAACAACTACAAAGACAAGACAACAATTTGCTACTATAAACTCTGTTTCTAAGAAATAGCAATGCCACATATAACTTTTCATATAATTTCATCAACTTACTTCAAACCATAGAGGCAACAAACATTCTCAACCTTTAAGAGAAATTCAAATAGCCACATAAGAGTG
>JBAGKO010000008.1:20775026-20787405 GCA_037177275.1 Acacia concinna
AACATGGTCATTTTGTCATGGCCCAAAAGAAAAGGAATAGGGTTAATATAACATTCAATCCCTCAAGTTTCACCCAATTTTAGTTTTGCTCCCTCAAGTTTACTCTATTCATAACAGTCAGTTCCTCAAACTTGGAACAAATGGTTTTGTCCCTCAAGTTTATTCTGTTCATAACAGTTGATCACTCAAATTTAAAAAGGACTGGTTAATATTATTAAATAGTTTATGTGGCATGCTTATTAGGATAGTTGACATGTTATTTTAAGTTGATCGTCAACTTAAAATAATTTACTCTACTCATAAATCTTTATAACCTTACATTTATTGGCTCACTATTAAATAACTTGATCCCTCAATTGTCCTAATAAGCATGTCACATAAGTTATTTTATGATATTAATAAGTCCTTTTCAAATTTGAGGGACAAACTATTATAAACAGAATTAACTTGAAGGACTAAATCCACCTATTCCAAGCTTGAGGGATCAACTGCTATGAAGAGAGTAAATTTAAAAGACCAAAACCACCTGTTTCAAATTTGAGTGACCAAAACCAAAATTGAATGAAACTTGAAGGACCAAAATTTATATTAATCCAAAGAAATATAACAAAAAGAAAGTCAGGCCTTGCTTTCTGTGCTTCTAAAATTTATGTGATTTTTCTGATTTAAAAATTTATAATAAATTCTTCATAGCATAAGTGACAATTATTTACTGCTTGAGCTATATAATGTTATCCTTCTTACCAATTCATCATCATTACCTTCATAAAAGCATAACATTTTCTTGTATAGGTTTCATATACGCGTGATTTGGTGTTTCTTAACATGGGAGGTAACCTCTATGATTGATTAATTTCGTCTCCGTGGTCAAAATAACATTTAGCCACTTCTACTTCACTTGAGTCTCCTCATCCATGCCTTGACTTAATTGATCGATCAATAGATATTATGCCTGACTTGGTTTTCTTTGTAGTTATTATTTTAATTACCTGATTAGAACCAGATATTATTTAGTCTCTCATATATCACACAAATTAATACATGAAAAATATTAAGTTACTGCAAACTTGCAAAGTTCATGCCTGTAATAAGAATATATAGCTGAGTAAATACAATTACTATACATATGATTAGTAGTATTGTAAATTGGGGAAAAAATATTATCTCCTGATTTAAATATAAGACCATATCACATTTTTTAGAAAGATTAAAGAAACTAATTAAATTACTTGAAAGTATTTATATTTTTTAAAAAAATTAATTTATTTAACTTATAAATTAATGTAATATAAGAAAAGATAAGATATATATATATATAATACGATTAAATACCTTATTTAGCTTTTTAATCTCTTAAAAAAAAGTTTTACAATTAACGTAAGAATTGGTACTAAAAGCACGGCTGATGATGAGTTAGCTAGCTAGGTGGGGTTTTCGGCCAAAAATAAATATATTTGGAAAAAGAAGAGAGAAGGATGTTCGAGGAAGTAGCACATGCAAACGCAAGGAAAAGAACAAGATTGCAAGACTTTGATAAAGTAGAAGAAACAAACCGCACAAAAATAAATAAATAAATAAATAAAATCAGAACTAGAAAGTCATAATATACAGGATTTAAGTTGGGTCTTTCCTCTTGACTTCCAAGTCAAATCTAATTTCCATTGTCTCCATCGTGCAAATCTGTACATCTTCTTCTTTTTATATTAATAACAATATAACTACGCTGACTATGGATTTTGTAAAAGAGATTCAATATTTCTCAAATAATATAAGACAAACATAATAAACATTGCAATTAATTTTGCCCCTTAACCCTATATATCATTAGATGCTGAATCAAAAGGACGGCAATACTAACAATTAAAATAGAATATGGGGCCCGTTCAACAATATTGACATAAAATGAAAAAAAATGTGGCAAAACGCGTTGTTACTTTTGAATACAATTCAGAAAATCAAGGATCGTATAAATGGACAAAGTAAAATATATATTCTTTTTTGCTTGGGGTCACTCTGTTGACTCTCATAGGCTTATATAGTTAACTAGTTATATATAGCCACTTTGACGATATTGCTTAGCTCTCCTCTTCATTATTATATATCACTCTCCTCCTTTATTTAATTTATAAATGTTGTCTATTTAATTTATTTTTATCATCATTACTTCCATTTGTTCTTTCTGCAATATCACGACCGCCTTATGTATCATATATACTCACTCAGTTCTTATTTATAAAATTTTTTTAAAAAATCCTAATAAAATGCTAAGAAAGATAATTATATTATTTTAAAACATTAAAGTTTGTCGTTTTTCTTCAAATTATGTTGTTTAACTTATGAATTACTATATAATGTAATAAAACATAATATATAATATCATTAAATAATGTAATTAGCTTTCTTAAATTTTTTTTAGCATTATCTAAAATGTTCTTATAAATAGAAAGAGGGTGTAATTTATATGTGAGATCTGTTTGTATATGACCCCAACATTAACGCCCAAGAAAAAGAAAATTAAAGCATTGAAAATTTAGGAGAGGAAATATGATAAAAATGAATAAGATGTTATATGGTCTTTAATTATATCAAGGGAAAAAAAGACTAATATAGAGTTGGTCTAATGGTGCAAGACCTTGTAAGATCCTTCTAAAGTCTTTAATTCAGATTTCAGGAAAAAAAAAACTTATATTACGAGGGATAGTCATAAACCCTAAAGTGGATACCCAAAACTAATATAAAAGTAAAAATGTGTGAACTGAAAGAAAAATAAGCGAAAGAAACAGACAGATATAAATATCATCTACAACTAGTTTGGCTTCCTCTAAATTTTTTCCATCGCCGATAAGGACAGATTTTCCTCTTAATTGGTGTTTCAATTTGTCCAATTCTATTCTTATTTAAAATATTCTTCCAAACATGGATTAAAAAACCTTTACACTTCAATAACTTTCCCTTAAAAAAATAAAAACATTGCAATTAATTTTCCCTATTTAACTACCTAAGAAAATAACAATTTATATAATAATAAATTAAAGATAAAATTATACATTATAATAAAAAAATTAATAGCATGCCTTATAAATAGGATAAAAATAAATACTCTTTTCCATATAAATAGGATTAGAGAAGTAGTAAATTGGGTAGATGACATCAACCTGGCCTCTATTATAAATCACTTATATGAGAAAATTTTATTTCTAAATACGAGTCCCTTTGAGGGTTATTGTTAATTACCATTTTTATTTTATTTTATCCATATTTAATTGATGTTAAAACTAGAGAGGCAAGAGAATAGAGGTCAGAATGCTTTGTACATGTAGGAAGAAATTTTTTTAATAAAAGAAATTTTAAAAATTTCTCATCTTAAAGACATATTTAATTACTTAGTTGTCATTTTTTGGTATATGAGGATGGGTTATAAGTGACTTGTAATAGGGTCAGAATAATTTAATAATAACGACATTATTTTTTTTCAAAAAAAAAATTGGTGGACAACATGGAATGCAGTCCATATGAACGGAATTAAACTTACCAAGATTGTGTGAAACTAGGACGCATTGTACATAGTAATAATTGAACCTTCCTGGTCTTCATTGACTCTTTTTCATATACCGATTTTTTTGTCTGTGGCTCTGTTTGTTCCTCGGAAAAGACTTTGTGAAAAAAGAACGCGACTAGGTCAAGGGACATCTTAACAAGGAAATTTTAGAGGCTTAATTAAGATATTATATTATTTCCAAAATATTATACGGAAAACTTGTGAAAAATCCCTATTTAAAAATTATGTTTTATATGCATAACTAGTATCAGTAATTATCATGTTTTCATACATACACAAAAAGTATCAATACTTGAATTTAGGTACATCTGACCAATAAATTTTTTAAATAGGAGCAATTTTTCTTTGTGGATTTTGCGTGAGTAATTTACTCAAAGTTTGAGAGTAAAAAATGTAAGTTATTGGAAGAAGGGAAAAGAAGAATGAGATACATGATATATAGGGAAAAAGAGATTGAAGTTATGTTTGTACGTAGTATTTTGTGAAAATTGACATGGAAATTAAGGTCCAATAACAGCAAGGAAGAATTGAAGAGAGACAAAAGTGTTATCAGATAGGAAGGATCCTCTCTTTTACCTTCCCATCATTTTCCTCTCCTTTACCTCTAATTTGAGGTAGCTCTTAAATATTTTTTGTGGTTCTTTTATGACTAGATTCTACATAAGTGACGTTTTGATATATTACGGGCGAAAAACGGATCTGTTTTCAATTTTTTATAATTTTTTAAAGTTAAAATTCTAAATTAAAAAAATAATCCTATATTTTTTATATGCAAATCTTTAAAAAATTATAAAAAAATTGAAAACAGATCCGTTTTTTATTTATAATATATTAAAATATTACTCATTTTATGTAGAATTTAATAATAAAAAAATCTTTAAAAAACATTTTAAAACTACCCAAATTAAATGTCAAATAGAGGCTAAAGCGGGGAAAGCTATAGAGGGAAAGCCGCACCCATTGCACATAGAAGGCTGCTAAATCAATCAATATTACTTGCCGGCCTGTTTCTCTCCAAGGCCGAACCCAACCATTTCTTTAAGATTATTCTTCCCAGAACTATTGGCCCCCAAAAACTGGTAAACACTTCGCTTTTTCTGCCTCCTCCATACACAACGTTTAATCTTTGAATCCTACTCAAGTCCTGCAATAGTTGTTATATATGTATATGCTTCTTAGAAATGAAAGAAATCCAGAGAGAGTTTCTAGAGTAGCAATAATAGATGTAGCAATTAAAGGAATTGAGGTTATTGTGTATGATTTCGTATGAGGTGTGATTTTTACATCCGGATAATCCAGTGAAATACATAGGCACTCAGGAGATTCCATTTGCCGTATAGCTGTTAAGCTATTCGCGCAACCTATTTGCTGATTAAGAAAACTACATGTTATTTGTCAGTTTCTTCAAGAATTAAGCTGGAAAACTAAGTGCTCTGTTTGCTTTTTCTGTTCCAGTTCATGCTCTGTTTTGCCATCCAAAATAAGTTATCTTTTTGTTATGTCGTAATTTTCATTTGTGTTTAAGGACTATATGTTTTTGTCCCCTTAAAAAATCGACTATATGCTGTTGAACATCTCTGAAACACGTCTTTCCTTTTTCATACAGCAACTTTTTATTATTATATGAAGTGATTTATGGTATAGAGGATGCCAATTCTCGTCCAAAAGCATAACATTTTTTTCTCTCCGAAACCATCCCATCAACCCCATATTATCAGAAGTTTGCCTTACCTCCTCAGATTTCATGTCATGATTCAGAAAATCTAACTGATTAAAGGAATGATTCTACAGGGAATTCCAAATGAGTTTGCAAGAAGATTTGAGAATGAACTGTCTACTGAGGTAACGATTGGTGTTCCAGATGGTAGCGTTTGGAAAATGGAACTGAAGAAATCTGAAAACGAACTTTGCTTCTGTAAGGGTTGGCGGGAATTTGTGAAGTATTACTACATTAGTTTTGGCTTCCTTTTGGTGTTCAAATATGAAGGTGATTAACGGTTCAGTGTGGTGATCTTTGATGCAAGTGCTGCTGAGATTTACTATCCACGCAAAGTTAACCCTGAGAAGCAGAATTCGGCACCTGAACGTCGTAGGAAAAGGCCAGCGATCTTTGATCAGAGTGGCCACAAGACAAGCAGCCAAAGGCAGAAGCTGGTGGAAGAAGAAGATGAAGAAGAAATAATCGACATAGAAGTTGAGGATGCATTAAGGCATGGCAAATCAGGGAACGGAGATACATCTGGGCAAGGCCATAGCTCCAAAATGAGGAAGAGAACTTTGAGTAAGAGGCAAAGAGCTATATTTTTAATTATGTCGCCCAACTTGGTTTGTTGAGGCAACTGGGCAGAAAACTTGTTTAGGTTCTTGTGATTTTGCTGATTCGAAACTAAATTTTAATTATGTCGCCCAACTTGGTTTGTTAGAACTTAGAAGCCTTTTTTTTTTTTTTTGAGATTTTAGCATCTCAGGAAGTAGTTTCAAAAGTGCAGCATTTGGATAAATTATTGTTTTTTTTAATATTTGTAGCATTCTACTCAATTTGCCTGGTTATTCATTTGATGATCAGTCTTTACAAAAGTATATGTAGTTTCATCAATATATTTAATATACATACATACATATATATAGATATATAATATAAAAAATCAATATAAATTGTGAAATAGGATAGTATTAAAACCGAACCCGAGTCAATTGATTATACATGGGTGAACTAATCTAGATATTTTACTGGGGTTACCCCAGTTAAATTTTATAATTTTGTCCTTATGCATTAAAAATTATTTTAATTATGGTTGGTAATATCAAGGAATAATTTATGGCAAACAATGCAATTACATAAAATAAATACTTTTTAAAATATCAATTTATACCCTTAATTCTAAAATATTTTATTATAATGGTTTATTTAGCACCATAATAAAAAGTTTTTGAAGTATTTAATATCTTACAGTATTTTTTTCAATAATTTTTTATGCACATGACACTCCGAAGTATTTTTAAGCAATACTAGAATTCTAAGTTCAGAGTGCTCATTCTGAAAAATATTTAAAATATTGGATTAACCATAAATTCGTCTAGTATAGTATTAAAAAAAAACAAGAAGTCGATGCGTTGAAAATTGAAATTTGGCTGTTTGATATCAGAGCAAGAGTCAAACCTATTACTATTTATTACTGCATGTAGAAAATGGCCTTTGCAGTTTCCAGAAGCACTTAAACGTTTCTGATGGAGCTGCCCACTTAAGGCTACTAAATCAATCAATATTACTTCCTGGCTTGTTAGTTGTTAGTACGTTTCTAATGAAGCCCAAATCGAGGTGTCACCGGAGAAACTCTGTCCGGCCATATGTTTCTCCCTCTAACGCTGAACCCAGCCATTTCTTCAAGATCATGCTTCCTAGAACTATTCGAGCCCAAAAACTGGTATACTCTTCGCTTTTTCTGCTTCCTTCTTACACACTGTTTAATCTTTGAATCCAACTCAAGTCCTGTAAAAGTTTCTATTTATGTATATGCTTCTTAGAAATGAAAGAAATCCAGAGAAAGTTCCTAGAATAGCAATAACAGATATTAAAAGAATTGGGGTTATTGTGTATGATTTCATATGAGGAGCGATTTTCTTCTGGGTATTCCAATGAAATATATCAAGGCACTCAGGAAATTCCATTTGTCGTATAGCATGTAAGCTATTTGTGTAACCCATAACTGATGAAGAGAATGACACGTTATTTGTCAGTTTCTTCAAGAATTGAGCTGGAAAACCGAGTGCTCTGTTTATTTATTTTGGTGCAATTTCGTGCTCTGTTTTGCCATCCAAAATATGTTACCTTTTTTATTATATCTTTTTTTATTATATCATGTAATTGTCATCTCTGTTTAAAGACTACATGTTTTTGTGAAGTTAAAAGCAAATACTATATGCTGATGAACATCTCTGAAATATGTCTTTCCTTGTCAATTTTGTCTCATGCTTGGCTGTGGAGAGCTTGACTGTTCCGATGATCAACCTTTTCCATACGGTGATTTAATCTCATGATTCAGAAAATCTAACTGATGAAAGGATTGACCCTACAGGAAATTCCAAAGGAGTTCACGCGAAGATTGGAGAATGAACTGTCTAATGAGGCAACGATTGGTGTTCCAGATGGTCGTGTATGGAAGATGGAGCTGAAGAAATATGAAAACGAGGTTTTCTTTTGCAAGGGTTGGCGGGAATTTGTGAAGCACTACTCAATTAGTTTTGGCTTCCTTTTAGTGTTAAAATATGATGGCAATTCACAGTTCAGTGTGGTGATCTTTGATGCGAGTGCTGCTGAGATTTACTATCCATGCAAATATAACTCTGAGAAGCAAAACTCAGAATCCAAATGCTCTGGAAAAAGGTCCACCCTTGATCACTGTGGCTGCAACACAAGACGCAAAAGGCTTAAGCTGGAAGATCAAGAAGCCATAAACGACACAGATGGTGTTAATAGTTCAGGAAAGCACGAGAATAATATATCTGGACCAGGCCGTTGTTCCAGAATGAGTAAAAAGGAAAGAGCAATAAAAGCTGCCCAGAATTTCAAACCAAAAAAACCATTCTTTACTGCAGTAATAAAACCGCCAAACATGATTCTTCGTTATATGGTAAGGAATTTGTAAGAGCTATATGTATGAATGTGAGTCTTTGTCACTAATAATGGATTACGTGTTTGTCATGTTCAGGATGTGCCGGCTACAATTTCGGGACCTTATATGAGGAAAACTGATTCTGTGAAGCTGCAGAATTGTGAAGGAAAAAGGTGGGTGGTTAACTGTAGCAGCCGTTCTCCAAGTTCAGGTGCTCGAATGTGGGGGGGCTGGATCGCTTTCGCAAGGGCCAACAATTTGAAAGATGGAGATGTCTGTGTTTTTGAGCTCATCAAGAAGAAGGACATTGTATTCAAAGTTACCGTATTTGCTTGTTGATACTTGATAATTGATATAGGTTCTTATTTGGTTGACTCTTCTTATGGCCTCACTCTGCTGCTGCTGCTGCTGCTGATGATACTTTCTACCTTCATGTTTTTGCTTTGTCCTTTTGTGGGGTTTGCATGTGGGTAAACCGACGGACGTTTTCGGGTTTAAGCTCTTTGCTTTCTATATCATGTCTTTATGAATTTTGTCATGTGATAATATGTGATAAAATGCACGTCCTATGGCTGAAAATGGGATGGCGATATATATTCCTATTTAAAAAAAAAACTAAATTGAAGGAGGTGGTACTGTAGAACTCCATATGATAAGTTTTATACAGGGAAAAATTGCTAAATAAATTCTTCGTTACAAAATTTACAGAAGTCCGCTCATGACAGGCACTTGGAGTTGATTCCTTTAAAGCTCAACTGCCTAAATCCTTGAATATTTTTAATAATAAATTTTACAAAAGATATATCTAATTTTCAGCGGAAGAGCTAGTTCAAAGACTCGATTTACCTCTCATATTTAATTTACCATTTTTTATTTAACTAATTTACCAAACTTGTATATAATCTAAAGTTATATAAAAATATTTTAAGAAAGGAAAATAGTTATGTTATGTTGCTACTGTGAGAAATTCTTGTATGAATACAATTTATCACGTTATTTGTAATTTAATTAATTAAAATATAATAACTCATGAAATGATTAAACACTTCTTAAATATTAACCGGCATATTAATAAAATTAAAAGATTTCATAAGATTCACTTTATCATTATTTGTGAAATTTTAATTAAGAAATTCATTTATTTAAAAATAAAATATGAAATACATAAGCCACTAATTAGGATTAATATTAGCTGAGTTGTTGTATTTTAACCGGTCATACCATAAATGATGTGACAAATTAGGCTCATACAAAAATTTATTTGTTACTTATATTCATTTCATCAAGTTCTCTAATTATATCGAACCATGTGTCCTATTTTTAATTTATTACCATTTAATTATAAACACTATGAAGTACATAATACACATAATCATGTGTGATTTGATAACTCAGTCTAATGGATATGATAAATTTGATATAAGGATGGTCTTTTAAGAATATCAAATCACATTTATGATATTTAACTAATTTATTTTTCTTTTTTAATTTATTTAAATTTTAAATTAGTTAAGTAAAGATCATGGAGGACTATTTATTGGGAAAATATTATGTATATATCAACTAAAAAAAATAGTATATTGACAATTCTCATAACTTCTTTTTCACCTGTCAATTGAGATTTTTGTGATATTATTTTTTTTTTAATTTGGACGTACATGATAGAAAAAGTTTTAATTAAAAACCAAATGATTTTTTTTAAAAAAAAAAAGCATGTTAACACTTTAAACTGAAAAATTGGTAATAAAGGGGGAATATGAGTTCAGTAAGTTTTGATGAAAAGGCCAAAATGCCCAGTTAATATTAAAGATGAGTGAGGTTCTCCTTTATCAAAAAGAGTTGTGCTAACAGTGGGAAGCTTTGAAGGACAAGGTGACAAAGGAGGGAGATGCTAAACTTTGAAGGAAAAGATTGTGAGAAAAGGGTAATTAATTTTTTACAAGCATTATGCATTGCTTTATTAATCTACCATTGATCATCTTCTTCCCATTCTTTATGTTTGTGGGTTTTGTGTGTGTTTCTATGGGTTTGAAAGTATAGCTATAGTAAAAAGAAGGGGGTTGTACTTAAAGGAGATGACTTTTATTGTGAGGTGTTTGAGAATATTTATGTGCGTGTTGTCAATAAAGGGATTAGACAATAAATATGAGACTAACATTGTGGGTGTTTAATTTGGGTTTTGGTTGTGGGTAAATGGCTTTTTAGGTGGGTGGGATTAAAGCTTCAGACTTTACGTAAGTGGGTTTTTAGGGGATTGAACAAGAAATACGAGACTATTATCATGGGTGTTTACTTTGTGTGTGTCTATACTTTTGTTCACAAATTTTGTTAATGGATTCAAGCAATTAGAATTGGTCATGACAAATTATGTAATGGGATTCGCTGAATGAATAAATATATGAACAAAATTATGTAATGGGATTCCTTGAATGACTAGTGTGTTTGATGAAACTCATTATGGGTTTGACAAAATGAAGAAAGGAGGAGTAACTAGAGCAAATGAAGTGATTAAAATTGTTGGTATTAATCTAATCAGTAATGAGATTTGCTGAAAGAGTAAAGGGTTTGACAAGACTCATTATAAGTTTAATAAAATAAAGAAAGAAGGAGTAACATAAGCAAATAAAGTGATCAGCACTGTTCATATTGACCAAATTAGTAATGAGATTTACTTAAAGAATAATGGGTTTGAAGAGACTCATTATGTTTTTAACAAAATGACATGAAATTGATTTACAAACATATACGTTATCATCATATTTTTTGCTTCAATAATAATCATAATCCAAATTTTGTTGTTTAATACGGTTTCACGTACACCACACTCATATAAGTCATTGAACCCCAACACCGTATTCATTTCTATATACATTAGTTACAATTTGCTCACATAATTACCATCACTACTATTGGTAATGACAATATTTCTTGACTTATAATGAAAGCGGTAACTATAATGACTAATATTGCATGGCAACCTTTTTACTAGCAACTATAAAGCATGTTCCTAACCATATACATATCATAATGTTTTACAATTAACAAAAGTAATAATGACATTGATAAGTACATTTAGGGGATTTATAAAAAGAAAAAAAAACTTCATGATAGCAAATACTATTTTTATAGTTAAATGATAAGTGAACATTAAGATTCCAACTGCCTTTAATGTTTTCTTATCATCTCCACCAGAGAACATAATCTTTGTCATTATACTTACTTATAAAAAGGACATGGTATAATGCCAGAACCCTTCTCACCGAAATTATATGAATGGATCCAAGTCATTTGTATATAAACCAAAAGATAACCTTCCAAAATATTTATGCCTACACAAGGACACCCAACATTAAGTTGGGTTTGGATTTTTGAAAGTTCTTCTTGTGTGGCCTACTTAATGACATGTGGTGCAATGTTATATTTTCTTATTTTAAAATTGTGAATTCTCACAACCATTGTCCTTCCTAGTGGTCGATTAGTCTTGGGTAGTAAAAGGAACATTTGCCTCGCTATATTTTTCAATCGATAATCATTTAGACTTTACATGTCTATTGTCATAACTGGAATCATAGTCCTTCTATAAATCTTTTGTTGAGATGTAAGCTTGAAGCATTTATCAACATAATAATACACATTGCCATGAACAGCCTTTATGGCTGCACAAGCATGAGGACAAGGAATACCTAACAAATTTTGTAATTATATTATCAACAATAGTATAGAAATAATGACTTCCCCACTATAAAAAACTGTCACATACCTTTTTGTGACATCTGCTTCCACTCCCACATTAGCAATACCTTTATATGCTACATACACATGTGTACTACTGTCATTATAATGAAACAGATTTTCCACTTCAAAATCATTAGTGAGATCTACTAGTGTATGTAATGATAGTGTGTATACCACACTGATTACCATATATATCAAACCATTTTCCTATCATTACCATCAATTCATCAACTATCATGCCCTCCTTCATGGATTTGACTCTCACACTCAAAGCTGGGAAAACGGGCCGGCCCGTGACTAGCTCGGGCCTAAATGGGCTAGCCCGTTTAAGCCCGAGTACAAAAAATGAAGCAATTTTATTAGGCCCGGCCCGTTTAGTATCGGGCTCAAGTTGACCCGCGAGCTTTGAGCCCGTTTATTTTTTTTTCTTATTTTCATGCATTTGAAGTCTAAAATACTTAATTTAAAACAT
>JBAGKO010000008.1:20789719-20810904 GCA_037177275.1 Acacia concinna
TAACATTTAATAATTAAAAAAATTTACATTCAACTACTATAATGTAAAATTAAACGATAAAGGAAAAAATATGTAAAATTTTTCGTACCCGTTACTAGATGTTGATAGCAAAGGATTCACAAATTTGGTGTATCTTATTGTCGAAAAACATTGTTGGGGAGTATTTCAAAGAGGAGACACTGGTGGCTGGCGAGCTGGCGTGCGATGGCCAGCGTGAAGAATAAAAGCAAGCTAGACGTGAGCACAAAAGGGTGAGGGAGGGATGCTGTGAAATATTAAAGCAAAGACGAGTGGTCAAGGAGGGAGGTCACCAATATCAAAAGAAAGAAATAGTTTGGATTTTAGAGAAAATGTGTTGAAGAAGAAGGAATAGGATGAAAATAATTGAGAAAACGAATCATAAGAGGGAAATAGTGGCGGGAATAAAAAAAATTGCGTCCATTATTTCATAAAAAAGATGCTAGATAAGCCATCCCATCAGAGTGTCAAACATTGTAGACTTACAGAAGCTGTAGAAGCTAGAGTAATAGGGAGTTGGTGGTGCCCATGGCGTCTATTATTTTAATAACGGACGCACGTGGCATCTATTATTTTAATAACAAACGCCTTGGTATGTCTGTTATCAAAACACCAGACGCCAGTGGCCTCATTTTCACGCACTTTTAATTACAATTGTGCCACAGCTAACTTTCAACTTCTGTTTTTTTAAAAACGGACATTTCTTACAAATGTTATACCTCCTTTTTGTTGTAGTGTTTCTCTCCACAAAAAGATTTTATATTTAAAGGGGTTAATATAACTTTAAGTCCTTCAAATTTCGCTGAATTTCTGTTTATACCAGTTAGTCCTTGAAGTTTAAAAAAATTTGATTTTGCCTTTGACGGTGTTAATTCATCTGACGCGGCACTAACATCATTGAAGTAGCTTATGTATCATGGTTATTAGGATAATTGGTATGTCACATGACATTATTTGGTTAATTATAAGCTAAATATTTAATTTAAAAGGAAAATAAAAGGACCAAATCTTTTGTCATGCTATTATAATTTACCAAAATAATGTCATTTGATATGTCATATATCCTAATAAGCATGTCACATATGTTGTTTTAACGATGTTAGTGCCATGTTAGATGAGTTAACAAAGTCAAAGATATGATCAATTTCTTTTCAAACTTTTGGGATTAACTGTTATAAACAAAGTAAACTTGATGAACCAAAACCACTTGTTTCAAATTTCAGGGGCCAAAACTAAATTTCGGTTAAACTTGAAAGACAAAAAATTATATCAACCCATATTTAAATTTTATTATATGAGCCCCGCACTCACACGAAGCTAGGATGAATTCAATTCATTATTGTTGCCTAGACCAATATATATAGAAGAACAAGTGCATATAACTCCATTAGGCATCACAACATATCATTTGAATGGTTTTCATTTTATATATATTTATTATTATTATTATTTTTAATTAAGAACATTACTTAATAATTATTTTTAAGTTATGTTATCTATCTAATGTTACACCATTTTAAATCTCAACTATCTTTAGCATGCGTATTATTGGAAACAAGGCATAATTATACATTATAATTTTAAACATGCCTGGCTTATTTAGGGATAAAATTGAAATATTATCGGGACGAATAATAAGTAACAAATGAAGCCTAAAGAAACAACTATAAAATTTAGACTACACAAAGCAATAAAGCATATACTAAGAAAATTTAGATATGAAGGACCGGGATGCAGGCTCATCAATTGGGTTAAATCCTTGAAATTACAATCAGATTTTAACAAAAATGAAAAATGAGGAAAAAGAAATGAAGTTTTTATTTTTAACCTGTGTATTTACAGATATTTTAAAAATTTCTTCTCAACAAAAAATATTCAGTGTTCATTAATCATCAATATCAACATATAACTTCAAATAAAAAGAAATATCAACATATAATCAATACTGCCTCCGGTCCAAAACATAAGATCTAGTTTACTTTTTTAGAGAATTCTAAAAAAGCTAATTAGATTACTTTAAAGTTCTTAAATTTATCCTTTTTCTTCTAGACAGTTTATTTAACTTATAAACTGATACATAATAACACACTATAAATGATATAATTAAGTAATAAATTTATTTTTCTTAATCCTTTTTTTAAAAAATTAATTGAGTTTTATAATTAGGACCGAAAGTAGCTGTCTTTTCTACCGTGGCACTAGCCGTTCTCTCCATCTCTAAGGCTTGGCATCGATGGGCTCCTCAAAATGCAGATCACCAACGACTCGTTTGATTTGCACGTATATAGAAAACTGTTTGGACTCTTGATCACCCATACCCCCTTCTCCTTGGGGGGATGGGGATGGTAGTGGATGATGGACCTTTGGTTTGTCATTTTGATGTAATACGCTTTTGAGCTGGGTTAATGGATTTCACCTTCTAGTTTTTTTAAGAAAAAAGAAATAAACTGTTTGAACCAACTTATAACTTAGCTCACACTACCTATGATTCCATTTCACAAGTTACAGTTGTCTTCCAAACTCAAGAGGGTACATTATATTTTGAAGGCCATGTATTACTGTGCCACTGGCACCTTCTTATGTGGTCATTCCACGTGATCAATCCTTGTATCCTTTTTTTTAAGCATATATATATATCCTACTATTTGAGACAATTTTATTTGAGGCGTTGTCAGAAACTAAATATGGGCACCTCTTTCAATAAGAATTTGAACTTTAGTTTGCCACATTATGAGGAAATAACACATTCATCTAGACCCAACCCTCGTTGGTAGCTTTATATGTTCTTTTATTATACACATGTATTCTCCTATTAGAAACAATCTCGTTTGAGACACTGTCAAATACTAAATATCAGCTTATGTATCCTACTGTTTGAGGCGTAAATGTGGGCACCTCTTCCAATAAGAATTTGAACTTTTGTTTGCCACATTGTGAGGGACTAACACATTCATCTAGACCCAACCCTCATTGATACCTTTATATGTTTTTTTTACTAGACATAGGTATCCTCCTATTAGAAACAATCCTATTTGAGGCACAATCATACACTAAATATCAGCACATCTTCCAACAAAGATTCGACCATTGGTTAGTCAATTTGTGCTTATATCATTTTTTTTGTTCATCAATGCAAGCTTCTGACCATAAGAGAACAACAAAGCTTAAACTTGATGGATCCATTAAAAATGATTATTCAAATTTAGTCTGCTGGGCCCTTACAACCTTTTCTTTCCTGTTGTTTATTAAATAATTTTTATGGCATTATTGGTTTTTTAAACCTTTTCAAAGAAATTCAAGGTCAAGAATGCAGTTTTTTTCTTTGACTGGGCATACATATCTTTCTATTAGAGACAATCATATTCAATGTACAATAGACAACTTTCACAGCAAAAATTTAAAACTCAGTTAGCTACGTTGTGACAGGCTATCTCATTTTGCTATGATTTCACTCCATTGGTTAGAAAGTGGAGTTCGTCAAGTGTGGTTTGCAATTTAAGGTCATTTGGTTTTTTTCCCTTGGGGACCTAATAATGCCTATGATCAATTATCCTCGTTGCTAGTAAGTGAGCATGTGGTTCGGTTAGGTAAACGATGGGTGGAGATTAAGCATTTGAACAAGTTTAATGGCATTTTAATCCAACATATACGTGTTACAAGTAAATGGTGGGTCCAACACTAGCATTACAACCAGTCAACCATGTTAATGTTAGTGTCCAATGCCATTCAATATATTCAATGTAATCAACATTGTAGCCGAATAGTTTTTTGGAGAATCCGAAGATATTATTATTTGGGAAATAGGCTGAATATATAGATTAAGGCAAATGAATATGTTGTAACAGAACCGTGATCTATTCTAGGATTTAGAAGTAATATTTGTTGTTCCTATAATCTCTGCTAATATCTTTATATGACAATATTTTGAATCTATATACAATAATATTTTGAATCTATATACAATAATAATTATTTAATATATTCTACAATCTCCCTCAAGTTGGATCATAAATGCTCATCATGTCCAACTTGCTTATAAAATTCTCAGATATCTTCAGGTGATCCTTTTGTAAGTAAGCCTGCAAGTTGTTGAGTAGTGGGAACATAGGATACGCAAATGAGGCCTTCTTCATCCTTCTCTCAAATGAAGTGTCGGTCTACATCAACATGTTTGGTTATGCTATGTTGTATAGGGTTCAAAGCCATGCTTAAGGCTGCCTTGTTGTCACAATATAACCTTATAGGTGACTCAACCTGAGTATGAGTTTCATCGATTACTCTTTTAAGCCATATAACTTTATAGGCTCTTAGTTCATATTCAGCACTACTTTTTGAGACCACTCTTTGCTTTTGACTTTGCCAAGTAACAAGGTTTCCCCAAACAAATGTGTAATATCCTGAAGTGGACCTACTGTTTTCTTGATCTCTTGCCCAATCAGCATATGTTAATACCTCAATATTATGGTATTTGTCTTTTTGAAGAATAGACCAAACCTGGAGTACCCTTAAGGTATATGAGAATCTTGTAAGTGGCATTCATATGTTTTTTTTTTGTGACTGCATGTGTTAGCTGGCAACACTCACTACAAAGGCAATATTTGGACAAGTATGAGAAAGGTATATGAGCTTTTCGACTAACCTTTGGTAGCACCATTTGTCTGCTGGCATTTCATCCCTTTCTTGCTTCTTCCTTCTTTTTGCTTCCTCTTCGATTTTTGCAGGTTTTAAGTCTTTTTTCTTCTTTTTCTTGCTGATAATTGAAGTCTTGCTTGGTTTACACCCAAGCATACATGTTTCTTTTAGTAAGTCTAGGATACACTTACATTGAGAGATATGTATACCTTCCTTAGACCTTGCTACTTCCATCCCTAAGAAATACTGAGATTGCTAAGATCTTTGACTTAGAATTCCTTGTGAGTATTGCTTTAATTCTAGTTATCTCTTGGATGGATGTCATTCCCAATGAGAACGATATCATCCACATATACAATCAAAATATTAATTTTATCAATATGTCTATGACTGAACATAGTATGGTGAGAGAGACTTTGTTTGTATCCTTCTACTTTCAACATTTATGATAATCTATCAAACTAAGCTCTTGGGGATTATTTTAGGCCGTATAGGGACTTATTTAGCTTGCATACCTTCTGCACTTTCCCTTTCTCAAAACCAGGTGGAATTGTCATGTAGACTTCCTCATTCATGTCACCATTTAGAAAAGCATTCTTGATGTCTAATTGTTGTAGAGGCCAATCAAGATTTGCAACAATAAAGATGAGAACTCTTACCTTATTTAACTTCACAACAAGGGCAAAAGTCTCATTATAGTCGAGGCCATAAGTTTGAGTGAAGCCTTTGGTCACTAATCAAGCCTTATATTTCAGTAGAGATCCATTTGCATTATATTTGGGAGTGAATATCCATTTGCATTTTATGGTCTTCTTTCCCTGGAGCAATTGGGTCAAGTCCCAAGTATTATTTTTCTCAAGAGCATTTATTTCATCCAGGACAGCATCTCTCTACTCAAGAATTTCTAATGCATTATGTATATTTATAGGAATTGTAGCTTGGTCAATATTAGTAACAAAATGACATAAATTCTGGGATAGTTTAGCATTTGAAACATACTCTTGAATAGGATATTTGGTGCTTGTCCATGGTTGCTTTCTGAGAGTGATAGGTAGATCCAAATCATCTTGTTCTTCAGACTTCTACATTAGCTCAGGGATTGACATTGCTTTAGGTATAATGGTGTCTACTTTCTTTTCATTCTTCCTTGAGTAGAGGATGTCAAATAGTTTCTTACGACAGTTGTTAGCTCCATTAGTGTTTGATGGCATTGAGGATGAATTACTCCTAATTGACTCGGAGGCATTGGTATCCAAAGGAACCACTCCATGACTTAAAGGTAGAATTGGTGTAGGTATGGAAGATGGAGTGGTGGTAACAGGCTAAAATTCATTCCAATTCTCCCCCTAAATGAAAGACTATGAATAAAAGGACTCACGTTCAACAAAGCTAACATCATGAATGACAAAGAGGTGTTTAGAGATAGGGTCATAACATCTGTAGCCCTTTCAAAGATTAGAATAGCCAAGAAATATGCACTTGATTGAGTGAGGATCAAACTTGGAAGAAGTGTGATGGAGATACACATAAGAAGTACAACAAAAAACATGGAATGTAAGAGTGTTGTCTAAGTGACTACATAATGAGTTTCACGTAGTTTATCAAGTGAGGAGATAAAAGAGAAGACATGATTTGGCATACGGTTAATAAGATGAGCAGTAGTGAATATAACATCCCCCCAAAAAAATTTTGGGACATGACATGTAAGCACGAGCAATTTCAAGGAGATGTCTATTTTGTTGCGGACTATTTGGACAGCTACTTTTGTGAATAATTCCATGAGATTTTAGAAAAGAGGTGAAAGTGGTATTAAAGTACTCAGTTCCATTATCAAAGTGAAGAATTTGAATTGATAAATTAAATTGCGTTCTAACATAGTGAAAAAATTCAACAAAGACAGAGGACACATCATATTTGTTTGTGAGTAGGTAAAACCAACACATTAGGGTGTGATCATCAATAAATGTGACAAACTATTTAGAGTAGGTGCAATTCAAAAGACACCGTGGACCTAAGACATCACTATAAATAGTGGAAAAAGGACGAGTAAGGTTATAAGTATAAGATGAAAATATGACATGATGGTGTTTAGCTAGCTCACAAACATCACAATGAAAATTGGTAATTTTATTCAAAGTAAAGTTTGACAACATTTTTTGCAAATAAGAAGGATTAGGATGACCTATCCTTTTATGCCATAAAAATACATCATTATCACTAAAGGAGGAGACAAAGCTCATTATTGGGGATAACACTGTACTCACGGCAGGAATGTTCAAATAGTAAAGGCCACCATGTTCTTTAGTTGTGCCAATCGTCTTCCTCAAGGAAAGATCCTGAAGTACACAATAAGAAGGAAAAAATTGAGCATGACAGTTTGCATGTTTGGTTAACTTGCCAATTGAGAGAAGATTCCAAGCTAAATCAAGAACATTTATCACAAATTCAAGGATGAGAGATTAAGTAAGAGGCACACTGCCAATGCCAGCAATGGTGGCAAAAGAATCTATAGTTGTTCTAAGTTTTCCATTTCCAACCAAGGGTTGGTGAGAGTTGAACAACCGAGATGCTAAAGTCATGTGGTCGGATGTGCCAGTATCAATAATTCGACAACAAGGAGACTAAATGCAAAGGAAGGCAAACGGACCAATACCTTTTGTGGCAAGAGAAGCAACTGGAGAAGGGGAAGCCTGCATGTTTTTAAAGAGATCAAGAAGTTGATTAGTTTGATCATTACCAATTTGAGGTGCAGTAGAAATAGAGTCAACATATGTACAAAAAAAAAACAAAGAAATAGAGTCAACATCAGCAAAGCAAGATTAGCACATGGGTTATGGCGACGTGGCTTCCAATAAGCTGATTTGCCATAGAGTTTCCAAAACTTGTCACAGGAATGATTCATCTTCTTACAATGATCACAAAAGAGGCATCCTTTAGAAGAATCAACCGAGAATTTTTTTACTTACTAAACCAAAAGCTTCATCAGTAGGAGTCACAGGTTTGAGGAGCATGGTCTACCAATGGGATTCCTCTCATCTCATCTCGGAGTAGACTTCAAGTAGGGAAAGAAGAGACAAGTTGCTGAGTATCCGGGCATGTGCGTCATAGGTTCAAGCCTGCTAAGAAAACCATCGCACGACCAGTATTGAGGTTGCAATTATGGCGGGCTGCATTAATAGGAGATGACCATTCGTTGTCCATCATCAAATCCGAACCCAGCAATGCACCAAGACTCTTAAGATGATTTCCACAATTGCTGGCAAAGATCAAACAACTTGGCCAGATCCTTCCCATCAACAAAGGAATCACGGACAGCCTTCCAAATGTGCGCAGTAGGGAGATGCATGAAGGTGTGTTTGACAGAGGGTGTCATGGCATTAATAAGCCACAAGGAGACTAACGAGTTATCGGTATCCCCACTAAATCATCTATGTAGATATAGGGTTAGTTGGCTTCTTAGCAGCGCCAGTGAGAAAATCGAGCTCCCCGCGTCCGCCGACAGCAAGCTTGATGGCTTGGGCCCAATCATTATAATTTTTTAGAGTGTGACGCTCAATAACGATGGAGAAAGAATTGGCCAGGACCCAAAGGGACCTCTAACACGAAACAGATATGGTGGCGGGACAGGGATGCCATCACAATCAAAGGCCATTGTTGAGGTATCCGAAGATGTCCCATGCCTGGACTGGTCAAATTCTCCTAGCTCTAATCCCATGTAACCAAATAGGTTTTTGGAATCCGATAATATTATTACTTGAGTAATAGGCTACATACATAGATTACAAAGCGAAGGAATCTGTCATAACAGATCTGTGATCTACTCTAGGATTTAGAACTAATACTTGTTGTTCCTATAATCTCTCTTAATATCTTTTTTTTTTTACAATATTCTGAATCTATATACAATAATAATTATTTAATATATTCTATAAATATCATTATAAAATATGTATGTGTATATAAATATCTAACCATGAATTACCTGAAACTATTATCTACAACAATTCTTTTAAGTAAAGAATGTCTTTGAAATTCTAGATAATCCGTCTTCCATAAATTGAAAATGCAAAAATGCCCAGCGTCTCAAAGACATGTTTTATTTATCCAGAACGAGAGTGTACAAGGGGCAATCTGTACAATTTAAGTCGGTGAATATTTTATGGAAGGAATATATTTTTTTCATACAAAGTAAGAATAATAAATATAGTTAAATAAATACCTATGACCTAGACTAGATACTAGAAACTCTGGCGAGTGGCGTCACTGCAAGGAGGTTCGAGACAGCACTGTTGATGAGGCGTCAGACTTCTCACATAATTTGGGCCATTGCTTTTGCATGCTGCTCATTGGGTTTCTCATATGGAGGACATGTCGCAGTCCCTCTCACTGCCACCGCAAAACCTGCGCCCCCACCCGCCATTTTCTTTCGTAAAGGACATTATAACTCCTCAGTCCTCCATACAATGCAAACACTTCTACCTTTCAGTTTCAGCCTCAGGCTCTGCTCTTTTACCATTGAACAAGCAACCTCAAAAATTCAGACACAGGCCAGGCTGCCACTGTCTTTTAGCTCAGGCACACACTACTTCCCTCGGAGGATTTCCTCCCTATCTCGTCACATGCTGCCCTTTGCCTGTTTTTCACCGTCTCTTTCATTATGCCCATGTCCAAGTTCATTGTCCCACCTTAAAGTGAACGCCATACGAGACAATAACTGTGTTACTCAAATAAGTGAACTTCATACCAAACCTGTCTCCACCCCAAAATATTTGTTTTGGTACAGTAGGGCTGTTAGCAGGAAGTCAACACAACTCTATTCCTGATAGCAGATGTAGTTCCAGCTTCAAAATTGCAGCACCCTATGAAACTGTTCCATTCTCTCTGGCAGCTCTTTCCTCTGCGCTTCTTTGCAGCAGCTCCTCATATGCTCTCACGGAGTTCTCTGTAAATTTCTCCATGGCCTCAAAAATGCGCTGCAAGCTCGCCTGTAGGCTGCTGCTTTTATCACTCTGATATATAATATTTTCAGATACTGAGAGACCCTTGCCTTCACCGGATGCCACAACCATTTGCCTGTGTAATGCCTGAATTTGCTTCTGTATCCTCTGATCATCTTTATCTAGATGTCTGACTTTTCTCTCAAGATCCTTGTTAACCATCAGCTGCTGGTGCATTGCTTGCCTATCTTGCTCCCATATCTGAAGCACATTCATGGTAAAAACGTGCATTGAATCAACAACTTCTTTTTCAGATATTCTCTCTAATGCTTGGGACCATTGATTACAGATTACAAATATAGGAGGAGCGCCAATTCTACTGGGGGAGAAGGGGACTATGCCATCAGGTGTTTCTTCAGGCTCGTAAAGGAGACACTTGAGAAGCCAATTATTCAACGCTCTAACATAACCTTTCTGGGCACTAACCCAGCTAGAAAATTGAAAAGTCCAATTGATGAGCTCTTGTTCAAGATCCCTCGTGGCTGAAAGATGAGTATCACCACTCTTCTTTCTGGATCCAATGGAACCCAGAATTCTGGCTTCTCTAATTGCTTCACACTGATTATGGTGGCATTCAAGCATGGATTTCCACATCCTTGTCAACCTGATTAAGAAGAAAATAAATATATTTCATTAACAAACAGTGATATGTATATGTAAAAAAGCAGAAACTTAATGACTACATTACAACATGAGCATGAAACAACTTATTTATAATCATCGGGAAAGACACTAATGCCCAATAAGTAGCAAAATCACTGTCTGCCTTGCTCCCTTGGGTATAGCTAGTGACCACCTGGTAGTGTTGTCATGCAATAAAATAGAATAGTTGCCGAACGACCCACCCCTTCAGTTATGAAAATATCCAATGTAGAATATCAAACAATAAATATCTAGGTAAATTCAATCCCACATTCTTGATAAACGCATCTATAATCATTCTGGAATCACCATAACATCAATATCCAAAACTTTCTCGCCAAGCTCAAGGTTTTGTCATATCTTCCTGCAATAAGCATGACCCAAGATCTACAATTGAGGGGTTGGGAATTGAAGTTTCAGGTTGGTCATCCCGAAAACCCATTTTTAAACAAATTTCTTCAGGTTTCAAGCATTTCCTAGCAAAGGACAACTCCTTTTTTCCAACAGCTCCAGCACAAACATAAAAAGTAATTTGGGCACGCAAACACATAGAAGAGAAAATAGCGTGGGGTTGTGGCCCTTCATTAGAGCTAGTAAAAAGTCTAATGAAAATTTATAAGAAATAAAATGATTTGCTAGTCAAATAGTTGTCCTTTCAGAATAAATCACAAAAGACTTGCTTCCATCAGAGATCATTTTCGTTGCAGGAGGTTTATCTTTTCAGAGAGCTTTTCTCATTACTAAATTCTCATTACTATAAAAAAGTTATTGGCAAATTGGGGTTTTTTTTTTTATAACTAAAACTGAGGGAGGATAATCCTCATGGAACACGGTAAAACCTTGCCAATTCATAGGTCACCGTACACCATGTATTTTCAAGGGGTCTGGCACCGCAATAACAGCAAGAACAGACCATTATGCATAACCAGCTCATTATAAATACAGAAAATTGATCCTTAGAGTCGATTTACAATTCCAACATATGATTCTTGGATGTAACAAACAAAAATTCCATTAGCAAATATGGCAAAAGTTCACTGCCTAGAATGCAGCAATCATCTCATTGTTCTACTCTCGTTGCCTCAAATTAAGAGTCATATTACCTGGTCACAACATTAATCATGCCTCGTAAAATCAAGTGAGCTCTATTGACATTATAAAAAGGAAAGGGATGATAATGTTCTGACAATAGACAACAGTTCAAATGATAAGAAATTACTCCGAACATAGATTAAACCAGGCCAAATTTCTAAAAAGTTGCTTGTAACTCAACCCCCGCAAAATTTGTCGAGTTTTTAAAAATATACCAGATAGCCAAGCACCCACAGAGACAATAATGAACCATGTAAAAAACTGGACAAGAAGCCCATAACTTCACATACCCGTGTATTAATTCATTCAGCTGAGGCCACAGCTCTTCATCCCTGATCTTGTTTATTGTCATAGAAATCTTATCAACGACCTGAATTGCCATTCTTATTTTGTTGGACAGACTCCTTACTAATGTTTGAGTTGAGTCAACTTTGTGAAAATCAGCACCTCTTTCATCCATACGCTTTAGCTTACGACTTTTCTTATCATGCATGACCCGCATCTTTTCCTCAGCCTGCAAACACAAGCATTAAGAGATCCCTTTAGAATAAACAAGCAGTGATTACCAAGGGCACATTTCAGTATATGGCTCCAAAAAGTAGTCACAAGAAATCAGATGAAAGCACAGGCACAATACACATCCAACAGCACCACGAAGGTAAATAATCTGATGAAGGAGACTGAATGTTAATTAAATCTGATAGGCACATTTAATGTCCACGTCTATCAGAAACAACACAAAAATAATGACACTATGGCCATATAAAGGAAATCATGGACTTTACAACATAAAAGAGACATTCTTTTAATTGTCTTAATTTGCACGTAACAAAAGAGGAGACACAATTGCACAACCACGGGTCATGAATTTCATCACGCCCAAGTGTGGTGGTCAGAGCAACGAACTTATTCATGAATATTGCATATAAAATAGAGCACAAAATTAGTATCCCATCCCTGGGCTCTAGACATACAAATATAAAGATTACATATTTCCAGCTCAGGTACGAACCAAAAAGAAAATTAAAGTTAAACATACAGAACCAAGTCAACCAACAAGTCATTCAAAATCAAATGAAATATTTGTAAATTGAATGAAGAAACGATAAGAATAAACTATAAACCAGCTATCAAGTACCTTAACTTCATTATAGAGTTTCTTCTCCCAAAGATAAAGCTTCTGCAATGTAGAAGAAAGATTGCGAGATCGCAGCATTATATCATCATCAAAAACCAAGTTACTAGGACCAGCCTTGTCAATGATGGATGTAGATTCGGCACTTCTAGAAGTAGAAGGTTGCGAAGCCACCATGGACAAAGAGGGAGCAACCGTATGCAACATCTTGGAAGAAGCTGCTTTATCAAGTTCAGTGGCACGAATAATCCAGAGGCAGGAACAAGAGTTTCAAGTCAGCAATAAAATTATATTCATTCAAGTCATAAACTCGAACATATGATCTATAGACCTATGGGGTCATGCACAAATCTGGACAAAACAGCCCGAAGAACTTATACGAGCATACACAGATTAAAACATGATAATAATTAAGGATAAGCGAAACAGAGAAATTGAAAATAAGCGAGACCAAGTGGACTAGCGGAAAAGAATCAAACCTCTAACCTTGGTAAGCGCCATACTTTTTATTGTAAGGAAGCTTTCCCGCCTCAAGAATCTTTGCAATCTCGGCGCCTGACTCAGATGCCCTCTTGAACAGAGCCTCAATCTCTCTGACTACTTCAAATGCATCCCGCGTGCCACTTCGGCCTCGGAATGCCGCACCTCCACCTCGCTCCTTAGACCTCTCGTCCTTATCAACGACTTTCTTATCTACCATATGCACCTCATATTCCACCCCATCATTCTCCATCGAAACACTCGGCCTGTTCTGGTAGAGTGAAGCCTCTGTCCTGTCAACTTCATCGTTTTCTGGGGGCTTCGAATGATTTGCAGCACCGCCATCGACAAGCTTATGATCCCCGTGAACCTCTTTAACGACTTCGTGTTGGTAATCCTCGTCTTCCAAATCAGGAATCCCCTCTTCCTCTCTCACTTCCTTTGAGTCCCGACTTGGTGTATACTGATTATAGTATCCATCATCGTTATCAAAAAAGTTGAGAAAATCCCAAGTTGAAGCCCTTGGCGGTGATGGTGGAGGCGGTGGCTTGGATGTAGAAGCAGCCGGCGGGGGCGGGGAAGACCCATACCGAGGAGGGGAAGCAAAATACCCATTACCCCCACCGCCATAAGTCGGATAGCCATCGTAGGGATAAGAATTAGGAGGCATACCGGGGTAAGAATACGGCGGGTAAAAGGAAGAAGAAGATTCGCCCATATAAACAGTCTCGGGGCTGAAAGGTTTCTGCTGAACCACCACGGAAGGCGTGGCTGTATTCTTCATGAAATTCATACGCATGTAACTTCCACCTGGAAAGGAAGCAAGACCCGGGGGATCTGAATGGTCGACGTAGTTGATCGGGGGATGGTCTGGATGGACATGTAAAGGCGAGGAATGACCTGAATGATGAAGGGAACCCAATTCATGGTCGTCTTCGTCTTCATCAGAATCGGTGTGGAATTGAAGGTGAGATCCAGAATTGGAATGGGAGTGATGCGGGGGCGAAGGAGAAGAAGTATCCACTTGCTTGGCAGTGGCAGTAACGACAGAATCGACCTTCTTGGAAGGAGGAAGATTGAGCTCGGGAGATGAGGGAGGAGAAGCAGCAGTAGTGAAATCCACTTCAATAAAACTATGCAAGGAACGACCAATAGATTGCAGCGAGTTAATATAGGCTACGTGTGCAGCAGAAAGAGCATAGCGCTGGTGAATAGCTTCATCGAGGAAGGAACAGCGCTGGCGGCAGAGAGCGACGGCAGGGAGATCGTCGAGCTTGGAGGTGGCGCAGCCCATCAGTAAGAAACTGTTTTAAAAAAAAAAGGAAAAATAATTAAAGAAAAGAGGGTAAGAGAAGAAGCGGAAGAAAAACAGGAAGCATGACCGGGAAGGGTGATTGGAAGCAGAAATTAGATTAGTGTGTTTAGGGTTTGTTAGGGAAAAAAGATAAGAGCGGAGGTGGGGGTGTAAAGGGCAAGGGAATCTTTTGCCAGCGCGGAGTTCGTCGTCGGCTTGTATCGGTATTGTAGCAGAAAAGAAAGAGAGAGAGAGGTCGCACTGTGACTGGGTGAGGAGGGGGGAGAGAGAGAGAGTGCGCGTCGGTGTAAATGCTTTATTTAGGCCACTGGCGTTAATGGCTATCAATGTCTGACTGGGGTGCGTTAAATTTCTAGTCTCTGGTTATTTACAATTCAATTCCCCACCTTTTTTCTTTTCAGATTCTCTGTATATTTCTCTCGCCATACATGTAACTGATTTTTCTTCCACCGTTTCTTCCACAATGCCACCTTTCTGTCGCTGGTTGGTTTGATTCTTCCCTCTTCCTTCTCCCCCTCTCTGTTTTTCTTTTTCTTTTTTTTTTTTATATAAATGAAAGTTTGAGGGGAGCTGGGTCTTAGGAAACCACCACGGTCACTTCAATACAAGTCTATCTATGATCTTTATAATCGTATTTTTATAAAAGTAAAATTCGATAAATTTTATATTGTGTAATGTTTTTTATATTTGAAATAAGGATAGTATAAATTATTTATATAAAAGTTAAATATGTTTAATTGATATGGTTAAAAATAATTTTTAATGAAAAATGACTTAAAATTTAGTGAATCTTATTATATACTTCCTTCAATTTTAATTATAAAGTCCCATTCACTTTGTTTAGATAATTTTAAGAAAATTTTAAAAAATATAATTACATTACTTAATCATAGTATATATTGTGTTTTATTGCATTATATATTAGTTCATAAGTTAAACAACATAATTTAAAGAAAAACGATAAATTTTAATATATTAAAGTAATCTAATTAACTTTCTTAAGATTCTCTAAAAAAGTCAACAGCCCTTATAATTAGGACAGGAAGGAGTACAGTTTAAAAATTATGACAAAAAAATAAAAAGTAAATTTTTATAAAAGTAAAAAAAAACTAAAAAAACATATAATTAATAATATGATTAAATGATTTCTTAGGATTTTATAAAAAAATTAACTAGGTCGTATAATTAAAACCAGAAAGAGTATATATTACATATAAACATATTGTGATATTTATACTATTTTTTGTCTTAATTATAAGACCAATTGACTTTTTTTAAAGAAGTTAAGGAAGCAAAATAGGATAGTTAATTATATCATATCTTGTGTTTTATTATACTCCTATATATTATTCATAAGTCAAACAAAATAGTTTGAACAAAAACAAATTGTAATTCTTTAAAGTAATGTAACTAGTTTTCTCATAATTTTCTAAAAAAGTCAACTGTGTCTTATAATGAAAACCGGAGGAAGTAAGTTATAACAATAAAAACGAAAATATATATATTTCAAAAAAGCGATAGTTGAAATAAACAACTTATTCTTACTTAAAGGCAAAAAAATAAGAGTTAAAATCTAATTTTGCACCAACAGAAGTTGGCGGAGATGAGTAAGCATCTGCATCACACCCATCTGTTTCTGAGTTCGATCATAGAGAACAGGAGGTGTAGAGAATTTATATTAGGAGCTCTCTCCCCTGGAGCACCTCAAAGAGGTAGTTACCTTTCGAACCTATTCGATTGGAGGCACTTGGACTAGTTGGTCCGCGGGCTCATCAGATCAGGAGCTCAGATTATAGCAAAATACTAAGACTCGGTGGGTTCGTAAACCAAAGGTCTATGATCGAAAAACATAAAGAAGCTAATTTTGCCCCAGAAGTATGTATAGAGAGTCAATTTTGCCCCAAAAGTTTGCAAAGTGAGGCAATTTTGCTCCTATCGTTAGTTGAACATTAGTTAATCAAATATGTTAAGCTGATAGTCTACAGGTAATCCATTTTATTTTTGTTAAAGAGAAAATTTATCCTGAATGTTTTAAATCCGTTACTTTTGACAGTTAATTGACAAAAAATGTCCATTCAATTTATTTTGTTAAGGTGAAAATTTATCTCAAAAGTTTATCCTCCAATTCTTCTTTTTTAAAATTTATATTTAAAAATTTCGATACAAATTTTCATCTTATCAAAAAATATAATGATGACCTTTGCAAATTTTTGAAATAAAATTGCTTTTAAAAAACTTTTAGAACAAAATTTACCCTCCATAGAACAAAATTGACCTTTAATGCAAAAAAAAAATCTAATAATCCATAAGTTATATTGAAAATATCATTTACACAAACACACCGTTTTTTTTTACACTTTTTGTAACGTACGATCTTGGCGACAAAACCCACAATTTGGGCTCCAAATTGGAGTCCCAAACACACTCTAATTAGATTACTCCTTGTTGGATATTCATCCTCCTTCAATTTTTTTCAGTTTTGTTTTCAAATATTTATCATTACTCTATAATTGAATTAAAATATGCTTCATCTCTATATTACTTTGTCGCAGTACATTGGTATAAAAAAAATGTTTTATCCTTCGTTTCTTTCTTTTTATTTTTTATTTTTTGGGTACAGATTATCCTTCGTTTCTAAATAACGGTACATTGAGCAAGTGTTGGCTGTTCGGTCCAGTGCCATTCACCTCCCTTTCAGGGTCACACGTGGTGAAAATCACTGTGTGTTTGTTTGCCGCTAATTAACTCCGATGGAAAAAAAATTAAAAAGTATTTACTGTTCACTTGGGGAATAAATTACAATGAATAGAATTTTGTTGATTTATTTTACTGTAATTTAGCCCAATTAAAAACTTTCATATTATAAGTTGTCGAAAAAGAAAAAACCTTTCATATTATAAAATGACAGATATATTCGCCCATAATGGAAACAAACTGAAAAAGGTCAATTTATTTAAATGTTATCATATTTTATATTATTTAATGTAATAATTTTTGTTTTGACAATTTTTTTTGGGGGAGCAGTGAGAAGGGATTGATTGGATTATACCTGCGTGCGCCTGCGCTGCATTGCTCCGCTTTAGGCAGGATCGATGCTTTTGGAGATTAGGTATAATGTTTAATTTGTCTCGTACCACATTATATTTCCTTAGCTGTGTGTGTAATACGTACATTAATATATTATATATCCTTTAAAATAAAAAATGTTCATATAATACAAATTTAAAGTAAATGAAATTGAGTACTGTCCACGGTCTTCATTTTAGGGAAAATTTTAAAAAAATAGATAAAAGACAAATCAGAACAACGAAATCGAAAATCACATATCAATCACTTTGTACTTTCTTTTTTCTGTAATTAAGAAAATGTTACTGTATTTTTAACAATACGAGTATCTTAATTTACAATAATAATATTTCAATTAACAACACCAGAAGTATTTGATACTACGTATTTACGCTGTGAATTATTTATATTGTTGTTGTTAATTGAGATACTTTTTATTAAGAATTAAAATACTCATGTTGTTAAAAATTTAATAACATTTTCATAATTATATAAAAAGAAATTACAAAGTAACTTATTTGAGATTTTCAATTTCGCTGTTATGATTTTTTTTTTTATTTTAACTGTGTTTTTCTAAAATTTTCTCCTTTTTTTTAGGTGCACTAAATTTTAAATAATTTAGTTTATTCATATTTTTGACATGTCATTAATTTTCAATCCCAACCGAAATGGGTGCAGTATATTCTCATGAAAAAAGATTGACAGTGACACATATGAATAAGAATATATTATATTATATAGTTCTGTATTGATGAAGTGTAATGGATTCCATTACACACGGGAAACATAGAGCCCCACGGTTTTGTATTGCGTGTCAGGAAGAGAAGCTGTATTTCATTTTCAAAAGCGAACAAGAATACTCTCGTCCTTTGTATCGCATGCCAGGGGTGGTAGTCAAATCAAAAACTCTTCTGGTCTGAATACAACTAATTTATGGTACAAACTACAGTTCTACGTTTGGAATTGGAGGAGGTAATTGAGTCCTAATTTTAACTACAATAAGATCAATCATTTTTATAATGATAATGGCATGAAAATGTAATGGAAGTTAAAGGCTGGAAAAGCACGTGGAGGGAGAATGAATGAATGAATTTAAAAAATAAAATAAAATAAAATAGAAAGGCAAATGTTAACACTTGGGTAATAAATGACGGATAGTCTGTAAGATTGAGTAAATTATAAATAAAATAAACCTAATGTTAGTTTAGGTCAGTTAATATTAGATCCAAACACAAATTTAAAGGGCTGTTAAAAAAGATAAAGTCCGTGTTCTTGAATGAATGAATTTAAATAGGAGATAAACCAACGTGAGTTCTCTCATTTTATTTTTTCATTCTTAACATTTATGACTATTCGGTCAAGATATAACAGTCCACGTTAAATATTTCAATTTCATCATTCTCTCCATTGTAATTATAATTTAGAAAATCTTGTATAAAGATGGTTGAATTACCTAAATTTTAATTTGAGCCACTAAACTTATCAAATTATAAATTAAGTTATACGTCCTAATTAGACATTTAAAATTTCTGTCAAATTACATATATATTTCATAATTATTAAAATAAAAAACTTAAAAACATAACTCGATTATTTGCTCTATTAATTAATTGATTAAGAAGTACTGTATGACTTCCTTTATTCTTATTGTCATCCTAGTTTATAAACATTAATCATATGTAACATTCTTTTTAAATACAATATTAAGCTATATAATAAAATTTACTAAAAAAAATTGGAATATATTGTGACCGTCAATTTATATAAAGATTCATCATCATATTTCCTTATTTATATTTTTATTCAAAATTTCATGACTTTCGTTTAAATTTTGAATCCAGTATATTGTATATATATTTTCAACATAATCCATGATTATTTTTTTTTACTAAAAAAATCTCATATAAATATACATGTGAAACATTAAAGTAAATAAGAATTCACCTTTTTCAATTATATATACTTTTAATATAAAAAAAAGTATATATACTCGTATTTTTAAAGAATTAATTGATGGTACTTTTTAATAAAAAAATAATAAATTCTATTTTTCAATAAAACTTAGAAACATGTATGTAATTTGACTAAAATTTTAAATTTTTAATTATGATGTATAATTTGATATATAATTTGTTAAATTCGATTACTCAAATTAAAAATTGGATAATTTAACTATCTTTATATAATTTTTTTCCTAATAACTGTAAAAATATAAAAATAGGACTTTTAGATCTTGATCTAATTCTAATCTATGGATAGAGGCGGATTGAAAAAGAAACTATTGCGGTGATACAAAGGTTTCAAATCTGTTGGAATAAATAATATAGGAAGATATTGGTTTTAACAGATTGTATCGAATCTATTAATCTGATTTTTAGGGGATGCTCAAGTCATCACCCTTTTTATGATATTTTTGCTGATGTTAGAATGTGGATGTCCAAAAATTGGAAGGTGATGATATCTCATATCCTGAGAGAACAAAATATACTTGCGGATTATTTAGCTAAGTTATCCTATAATATTGTAGGGAATTTTATTTTTTTTGATCAATTGTCACCTTCCTTTTAAGAGGGGGCGGTTGGTAATGTAGGTGATTAACAATAGGTCTCCTGTTTTTTTTTTTAAGTGTTTTATAATATTGTTTTAAGCAGCAGATTATCTAATTTTCCTACTTAAAAGAAAAAAAAAGGAAGATAGAAGTCAAGTTGGAGATAAACACGGATGTGGAGTTGTAACTTGTGCAAATGCCCTTCTGCGATTCCACTGCTTGTTTTTTGAATTTTAATTTTAATTCAATTTGGTCATATCTCCTGCTTATCGGAATTTTCTGTCTTTTCAATCGGCCCGTCCTACGTTTAAATTACTAATTGATAATTCGCTCACAAGTCACTGTGTATTTCTGTCAAAAGGAGCATGCATCCACAGTTGCCACCAACCATACAGTATATTTTTTGTTGGACGTGTTAATTAAATTAAGCATATTTAAGGCATATAATGTTAAGAAAATTTCTATCTCAAGTGTTAGGTATAGGTTTATTTGTTTTGACTTATTTTAACTAAATAAAATTTTATACACAAAGTATGAAAAAGACTCCTCTCACATATTTATTTCATACTCTGCAAATAAAATCTTATTACACTCAAATAAGTTATTCCAAACAAGCACTTAATATATCTTATCTTTTTTCTTTTTTTTAATTAAAAAATATTCGTGAAATGCTTTTAACAAATAATGAAAAAAAAAAGAGGAAGTACAAACCCGTGATCTAAGTCTAACGAGTTAGCAGGCAGAGAGAGAGAGAGAGTTAGTTTGAAATAGAGAATGCATGGTTAGGAGGTAGGAGAAGGGGCATTTGTTGTGTGTCAAAATAATGGAAGTGTGAGAAGCAATTGCATTGAATTAAATGAAAATGATATTGCAACTACGTAACATGTGGTGGGGTGTTTTATATTCAAAAGTGGAATACGAAAACTAACAAGCCGTCAAGCGTGGACGAAAATTCGAGAGAAGCCCTCTTATTTTATTTTTTTTAAAAAAAAAACTGTTTTCCAATGAAATCAAACCAATAAGGACTTTTTTAATCAAATATAATAAACAATAAAAGTATTTAACGAAATACTATATTAAAAAAATATTTAGTCAGATGCAACACCATAAATCGTTCTTAACAAGAACGATTTGCACGACTTGCGTGTAAATTACCTGAAAAAAGTGGGGCTCATAGCGGAAGTCGTTCTTGACAAGAACGAATGCGCAATGTTTACGTGAATTTTTTTAATATTAATTTATAAAAATTTATTAATTTTT
>JBAGKO010000008.1:20817600-20829791 GCA_037177275.1 Acacia concinna
AAGTGTACAAAAGATTTGAGAATTCTTTCCAATTTGAATTAAAAGGTGTTCCAGCAATTTTCAATCCTCCATATGTCTTTACAATTTGTGGCACACAAGGAACCAGGAATCTCAATCCATTTTGCAACAAAAGACTTTGTTGCTTTGGTTCACAACTAGGTATTTTTAAAGGACCACCGATACAAAATTGATGATGGCACCCCGGCATACATCAGAATAAGAGGTAGTACATGGTTTGTTGGCAACATCCAATACCAGTAGAGAGAAGGAATCACATGATGTGATAATCATTCATAACTACAAACAGATAGATATAAATTTTTTTTAATCTTCTCAAGCTTTCAATATTATTACAACCATAAAGAATGAGTGTTTCCAAGCATTTTAACCTATAAATGATTGTTGGGAGACAACAACGGCCAATACAATCCTCTAAATTTAGTAGAAGAAATTTATCAAGAAGCCCAATAGCATGATGTATTATGTATGGACAAACTTGGACAATTATTGAGGATTAACTTTTCGAGATTTGGTAGTTTTGAAAAATTAGGTGTTTGCACCAAGGAGAGTGATTGAGATTGAGGACTTTTAGCCTCTCTGATAACTACAATGAAAACATTTAATTTTAAAGTAGCAAGGGCCACAACTTCAGAAGCAGCCGCAGCTATTACAGCCTCTTCACCAATAATAAGAGATTCTGTAGCCAATGTTGCTTTAAAGCTTGCCTGATTATTAGCATAAAGCTAATTAGCTATTGGAAAGATAATATACGTTAAACCTTTTTCATGAATTAAAATTTTGGAAATACTCCATAATTAAGAAATCGCTCACAACTCACAAATTAAACATCAACTCCTCTGCATGCGAAGAAACTCCAAAAGTCTACATTTCATAACAAGACTAGTTAACACAAATAAAAATGAAGAGCAACTGAGAAAGCTAGAGAAATTCTGTTTATCAAGATTTCAAGAAAATAGTGAAATTCAATTGCATATGTCCCAAAAGAATAATAAAATCGGTGCTTTTGTTTCTCAGCATTATAAGAGCCTAGTTCTAATGCAACGGTACACAAGATAAATCCAATCATATCATATAAAGCTGCACTTTGAAATCATTAGGTGTGCATTCACACAATTAATTGAACTAGTTTGCCCATTAAAAAACTCAAATGCACACTATCAGGAATAAATCACTTTTCAGCATTTGTAACATTATGTGTTGAGTAGACAATCATGGAATTGATATAATAACTATGTCAAAATATAACTGTGTAATCTAACCTCTGTTTTGGACCATTTGTACCATAGGAACTAGGGATATAAACCAGTCAAGAATATATTGATCACAGAATTTGGTTGCTATTCTTTACTGATTGGTAAATACAAAGGGATTACAAATCACTACGACCCCCTTTTACTCAGTAGGGAACTCAACGAAATAGAGAAATGATAATGACACAGCTAGGCATTCAAGAGACCTAGCTCACTCTCGTAACTAACTCACCAATTGTTTTCTTGCTATCGATCCCTTATGTCCCTAAAAACACACCCCTACTATTTGACATTGTCAGAGAATTCGTTACACAATCTTGACAGTGTTTTTCCCAATCTGCCCCCTTCTCCCTATGCCTCTTGCCCTGTGCTTCCCTGATCCAGCCCTTCTTCTATATACCCTGCCCCAATACTTCTTAGGCCCAACATATGTCCATGGTCTGTTTGTAGTGACCAAATCAGAATTACCATCTAAAGCAGTTAGTGCCAACTTTTCCAAACTGACAACTGCTGTTGATCCATTTGATGATGAGGTAGATGGAGATGTGGCAAATAAAAAAAATGTTCCTGGAAACACTGAGTTTCTCTATTTTTTTGCTGCAAATTTCAAATTACAACCAAGAATCAGGTCAAATTCTGACTGGAGTAACTGTTGCAACAAACAGTGAAAAAAAGAGGACTTCCCTGACCCACTAATTAACTAATACATGTAATCACTCTTCACGCTAGCAGCTTTTGAATAGTGGCAGCAATGCATGGATATTCTCAATAAGATTTTCAACTGAAAATGTCACTTAAACCATAGAAGATTAGGATTCTTCAAGGAAATTATTATCTCGATATGAAAAATGGAAGTCAACAAATGCTTAACTGAATCAATTAGGTTGTATCAATTCAATCAGATAAAGGACAACAGCGGTAGGAAAGTGTCCACCTAATCTAGCCATTACAAAAAAGAATCAATGGCAATTTGGCACATCAATACAGCTAGAGAGGTAACCATGCAGTTTTCATCAAACTTAGTAAAATGAGTATATATGACCCGCCCTAATTAGCATATATCAAATATGTGAAATTTAAACTATGAACAAAACTAATTTTGTTCTGTGCTTTCCTCATATTTTCTCTTTAATAAACTAGAGTCAAGCCCACAAGTAGATCCAAATTAGAGATGGAATTCTAAACAAGACAAAGGTCACGTGCCATAGACTGTAGTAACTGTACAGCATTTCCAATTCCCAGGATGGTTTCCTCTTTCATGTTTCAAGCTCGCTCCTCCCTTTTTACATTTTTCTTCAGAAATATAATTAAATTATTAGATTATTGATGATCCTTGAGAATAGTATATACAATAGAAAAAAAAAACAAAATTCACTTTCCTCTTTCAAACTCTTCAGTCTTCACCATTTTCATTTATTCTTCGGAAATATAACTAAAATATTGATGATTCTTGAATATGACCTTGACTAACAAAATTAAGTTTCTCAGATCTACGATTATCGCAATCTATCACAACCAATTTGGTTTAGCATCGAAGAAGCGCAAGTAAATTGAAAAAAAAATAAAGGCTTCGGTAGCCAAATTGAAATCTCGGTTGATGTTGAAATGGGAAAAGACTACCACACAAATGCATAATCGTCGTAAAATCCAACGATGACTGTCAGAAATGATCATTTGTTCCATATGTCACATACCAACTTCACGATTCAGAGACCAACACTGACAGAGAGAATAAGAACAATTTGCATCTAAATTCCAAAGCTTCAAAAAGGAACTAAATGAGTTCTTTTCAATAAATTCATTGTAGCAAATATCAGCAACAAAGGCAATGCAGACTACTAAAAGTTAAAAATTCCATACTACTAATAAATAACCAAAACTACAATAAACCCAGTTCAGCTATATCGCAATGAAACCAAAAGTAAAGTCAAATGGGAAAGACAAGAGAAAACTTACTGAGATGGGAGTGCGAAGGACAGTGAGTAGAGGGAAGAGGAACATGAGGATGAGTTATGAAGTGGATAGAGAAAGTGGCGGGCTGACACTTGAACTGAGGCAATAAACACGACATTCTACAACCTTCGTATGAGGTTGTGCTCGACCTTTACCAGGAAGAGAAAAGCGTAGCCCACTTGTGAATGAAGGGCAATCGAGGGAGTGTCATGGGCAGAGGAAGGAGGAGGAGGGAGGGATAAAAGAGAAGACTTGTGTGGGGAATTGATGGTACAGAGGCAGAAAATCGGATAAGGATGTGTGAGCCGGCGTTTAGAATTCAGGTGCTGTTTGGCTATGTATTTACTTTTCGTTGAACATTGGGTAACTTTTTCCAATTTTGGTGTTTGGCTTAGCTGTGAGGGTGCAGGAGTTGTGCGAAAAAAGTAACTTATTATAATAAGGAGGGGCTTCCGACCCCCTCTTTAGCCCCCAATTTGAGGGAGCTCCAAAATATTTTTGTGTGTGGTTTTTTTATGACTAAATTCTATATAAAATGAGTGACATTTTGATATATTATGGGTGAAAAACGGATCTGTTTTCAATTTTTTAAAGATTTACATATAAAAAATATAGGATTATTTTTTTAATTTAGAGTTTTAACTTTAAAAAATTATAAAAAATTGAAAACAGATCTGTTTTTCGCCCATAATATATCAAAATGTCACTCATTTTATGTAGAATCTAGTAATAAAAAAACCACAAAAAAAATATTTAGTAGCTACCCCAAATTGGGGGCCATGGAGGAGCCATGGAGGAAAAAAGCCATGGAGGAAATCTAGATCCCACACTAACAAACTAAAATTACGCACACTGATAAATTAATAATATATAATATTCTGAAGGGATCGAATATTTTAAGACATTATATATGATATTCTATATTATGTATTCTACTCTCTCAGGTATTTTTTAATAAATAATTTTCTCTCTTTTATATTTAATCTTTTATATAAACAATTTTCTTTTTTGTCTTAAAATTCAAACTCCTTTTTCCTTCTTTACCCCTATTAAATAGATACTTTTATAATAATTATCCTCTGATTATCACTAATTCTTTCTCATATTGTCATTTATTACATATTGCCTTTCATATTTTCCACCCATTCTCTCTCTTACTCTTTTTTAGGGGCATATTTAGAAAAGATCAAGTCAACTATTATAAACAAAATAAACTTGAGGGACTAAAATCACCTATTTCAAACTTGAGAGATCAAAATCAAAATTGGGTCAAATGTAAAGGGCCAAAAGTTGTATTAACCTTAGTTATAATATCACCTAATGTTCTAAAAGTACCCTTAATTTGTGATTCAAATTCACCATTTATCCTTGTATATGTATTTATGAGAATTGGGGGAAGAAGTATAATTTCTCCTTTACTACTACAGAATTATCTATATTTGACAGTTGTTTTTACCTATTTATGGCAATTTTAATCGCTATATATTTTAACGCCATATATGTATATATTGGGGGTTCAAAAACCTATATACTGCGGTTGTTATTAACAACCACCAAGTCTATCATTTATGTTTTATAGGACCGATCATCTTCATTTTATCTTATAATCTATTTATATTGAGCCCCCAGAGAATCTTATACCCGCTAGGGATAAGATCAATATCTACTTATTTATGATTTTATTAGATTAAACCATATGAAACATTATACATTGATCCTGAAAGGATAGAAGATTAGAAAGCTAAATAAATAGATTGCAAAACAAAATTGTTGACGATTGATCACTGCAAAACAGAATAAGCAAGTAAGAAAAATTAGGGAACAAATTAATTAAAGTTCTCACTTTTCGTGACTATACATACATACAGATTGAGAAGTTAGCATCATATATATACATCATATCATCAATTAATGACTCCATCTATATATATCTTCAGCAAACATCGTATGTACGTCGACAATAGATCGATTAGCTAGATTCATCAAAATTTCAACAGTAAACGATACTAACTACACTTAAGGGTAGAAAGTTCTCATATAATTGCAAAGTTTTGAAGAAATAATAGTACTGGCGTATAACATAACAGACACAAAGTCCGCCATCTACACGTACATGACATATGTACTAGTTAGCATGTAAGTTAGCGGTAAGGTATACATATATATCAGAAAGAGAGCGTGAACAACAAAGAAATTCAGGTGGGTATGCCGAAAGTGGCTGGGGTGTGGGCTATGCTAGACAAGAGCTCACGTGATAAAATTTGTTGAGTCTAAAAGCATAGTGAAAATATGATTCATGGGGTGGTTTTCAAAGGCATTTATATGGTGGTTGTTTCAAAACAACTGTCAAATACTATATGTATCGCATGTTTTCAAATTCACGAATGTATGACGCTTCAAATTCCTCGTCGTTATATATGATAGTTTTTCTCTATATATGTTTCTTATATTTATGGCGTTGTTTTAAAAAACCATCATATATAACTACGCGGGTGTCGATTCAAATTCTGCTTCTCTAAATATGACAAGTATTCCAATAACCACGATATATAGAATGTCATATATATACAATTTGGTGGTAGTGCTTGTATATATATTTGAATCATTGTGGTGTCTAAATTATAACTATAGTTAAGAGAGTATTAATAAGAGTAATTTAAAAAAAATAGTTAAATATGGGAGACAAAATAGATAGTGATTTTATATTTAGTATCAAATTAAATTTTTAATTAGACTTTATAATTAAAACCAGAGGGAGTATTACATATTTGGGGATAGAGGGAGAATGAGTTTTGTTATGGATATTTTTTATAATTATTTATCTTGTTAAATAAACCCTTCCTCGTACGTACATGCATGCATTCCCTCACACACAGACAGATGTGCGCGTGTGTGTCTCTCCGGTTTTTCTAAACATGCAAACATGTTGAGTATTGGGCGGCGCCGAATAATTTTATTTGTTTGAAAATAAAAAATGTCCATAACAAAACAATTAATCACCGGAATAAATATTGTAACTCATGCGAAACCTTTTTTGGTCAGAAATACCGGACTTTAATTTATGTATAGTCTACTAGACTCCACGCAAGGGCTAATTATTTATATATCGAGATGATGTGGTCATTTAAGTAAAGACAGGGACTTCTATATTATTGTTACTTTATTCTTGATATAATATCTACTAATTAACTGATTTGAGTAGATTAAGAAAATTATTCATAGCAGCTCCTTGTTAAAAATGTGTATCTATTTTTCTAAAATATCTTTTCAATTTATTTTTATTGAAATTATCCTTGATGCAAACTTCTTTTACATGTATAATTAATAGATGGGCTATGGAAAAACATGCAAAAGATGAGTTATAAAATGGATTGATATATTATATTTCTAATTAAATCTAGCTCATATTCATCGTCTTTATATATGACCATTTTTGAACATATATGTTTCCTATATTTATGGCATGCTTTAAAAAAATCATCATATATAACAGGAGGAACGTTGATTCAAATCCTTTTTTTTCTACATATGGCAGATATTCTAATAACCACAATATAGACAAATCATATATACACAATTATGTGACAATACTTATATATGTATTTAAATTACTGTGGTGTCTAAAGTCTAATTATATTTAAGGGAGTATTAATATGAGTAATTTGAAAAAAAGTGATTAAATATAGGAGATGAAGTGAATAATAATCTTATATTTAGGACCAAATTAAATTTTTATCTAAACCTTATAATTAAAATCGGTTGAGTATTGTATTTGGGGACAGAGGGTTTGTGCGCTCTCTCTTTAGTTTGTTTAATTATTAGTCTCATTAAATAAACCCATAAACTCCATATTCCTTCGTCGTACGTACATGCATGCATTCCCTCATACATGTTTAAAAACTAAAAACCAGAATAAATATTGTAGCTCATGCGAAATCTTTTTTGGTCAGAAATACCAGACTTTAATTTATGTATAGTCTACTAGAGTCCACGCAGGGACTAATTATTTATATATTAAGATGATGTGGTCATTTAAGTAAAGACAGGGACTTCTATATTATTGTTACTTTATTCTTAATATAATATCTACTTAATTGATTTGAGTAGATTAAAAAAATTATTTAAAGCAGTTCGTTGTTAAAAATGTGGATCTATTTTCCTAAGGAAAAATAGTTAGGTTAAGTTCTTTAGATTTATTTTGTTAGGTTCTTCAATCACGTGTGGCCTTACGTCCTATATTTGAATAATTATCATTTGATTATAAACTCAAATGCAATAAATAGAATATATGATTGTATGTGATTGAAGAATATGACAAAATGAATGTAAGGAACTTGATATAAATATAGTCATTTCCTAAAATATCTTCTCAATTTATCTGTATTGAAATTATCCTTGATGCAAACTTCTTTGACATGTGTAATTAATAGACTGGCTATGAAAAAACATAAAAAGAAGAAGAAGAAGAGATGAGTTATAGAATGGATTGATATATTATATTTTTAATTAAATCCAGCTCATATTTAACTCTACTGAGTGAGCCAGTACAAGATAAATAAGAATCTAGATGGTTGAAAAATAGTGGCAAGTTGTTTCGAAAAATATAAATTCGTAATGTGAAAACAATCTTATATGGAATACTTAAAGATAAGAAGTGATGAGGCAATCAACTCGTATATATGTGATATCGATATTAAAAAGAAATTTGACTCTTAATTAATAATATAATCAACAAGAGAATGTTAGTTTATATATATACATGTAGGTAAATAGAGAGAGGGGTAGAGACTGGTTGGAAGAAAAGATAATTAAAAAAGGCGAGGTGATTAGGAAAGACAAAAAGGATGAGTCAAGTAATTAATTGGGAAGTCGGTTGAGCATGGCTTGATATTGACGTTAAGCAATTAATTATTAATTAATCACAATTAAAGTTAATTATCATGTCTCCATCATGGTAGGCGCGACTCCTAATATATTTATTATGTTAGATGATGCACATTAATTTGTCTTTTTTCCTCACATAACAAAGTGATTAGTTAGTGAAGCATGCATGCGCGCATACATACCTATATATATATATATATATATGATCAAATTTAGGATTTTGGACTTGAAGAAATTAATGTTAGGTCATAATATATACACAAGTTTCTGGAAAACGAGTGGAAGTTCTTGTGGTTGATCGCAAGTCACAAACCAAATTTGGCGCCATTTCATACCAACCACCATGACAATGAGCAGAGGTGCAATCTTTTGAGAAAAAAAAAAGTGGCCTGAAAAAGGTGTTTACCAGATTTGGCAAACCTTTTTTTTTTTTTTTAAGTTTATTGCATCTTTGAGATTATATATTTATATGAGTTGTAACTTTTTTCAGTGGCCTCCCTCCGTGATTTTCAAGGCCTCCCTCGAATATTGAAAAATGAACCAAGAAAAAAAATTTCATGTGTCAAGGGTATTTCTGGAATAAAATTATATCAATTATTCTCAACATTTCACAAAATATATTATAAAATAAAATATCGAAAGTGATCGACGGCAATACCAGACTAACTGGATTCTCCGATATATATATATTTATACATTTGTTTTATCCCCTGTTTCCCACCAAATTGCGATTCGTTTTCCTTTCACTTGTTTAAATTGATCATTTGACTTAATTTTTATATAGTATTAGGAGAGTGGTTTGGTGTGTGAATTATCTATCTGAGAGATTCACCGACATTGACCAACAGAAATTACTGGTTCTCTCCTACGTCATGAAACCTGCAAGGATTATATATAATTATATATTAGTAATATATAAGTACGTAATTCAACCAATGAATATAAATATGACTTGTTAATTCAACCATGACTGAATTGTATGTAGGTTCTTCTTCTGCTTCTTCTGTGTGTGTATATATATACCATGATTATTTGATTGAGTAGACGCTGATTTGAAAATGCATTAATGTTGCTCTAATCAAGTAACTCTCCAAAAAATATTTTTTACATTCACGTACAAAACTTGAACTAGATCGATATCTCTAATGTAGGTAGTCAAAGTTCTTTCTATTAAGTTAAACTCCTATTGGTTGAAGCGGTGGTAAATTTACACGTCATATATTAAATATTTCATATAATATTTACTCTGTCTTCAACAATCCTAAAAAGACTAGTCTTGTTGATTGAATAAGAAGTATATAAGTGATACATCATACATTAGAAATAGTCTATATCATGAGCTGCGCTACTGCGCTTATGTTGTTAAATTTAAACTGGAAAAAATAAAAAAACAGAAGATAAAAGATGATGAGTGTACGTTTGTTTTAAATGATAATTCATTTTCAATTTTGATAATCAATTATGTATGATAATTAGTCATCATTGAAGAGATAATATAGAATAATGATTTGGGATAAAGTGTTACTACTTTATTGGCACTAATTTTGCGTTATTAGCTAATTTGTTAGTGCCCCACCCAAACACGAAAGAAAGTAAAGTAAATATAATGTAGATGGTATTGGTAACGTGTGATTTTGAATTAGTTGGCATATATTAATGTCAAAATAATAATAATAATAAAAATAGGTGGCATATATATACTCCCTCACGTCCTAATTATGTATAAGAGCTGGTTGAATTCTTTTTGAGAATTTTAAGAAAGTTAATTATATTATTATATTATATTATATATTAATTTACAAATCAAACAACATAATTTGAATAAAAATAATAAATTTTAATATTTTAAATTAATGTAATAATTTTTTTTAAAATTCTTTTAAAAAAGTCAACTAATTCTTATAATTGAGATACGATAAAGTAGTAAGATGTTACTACATGATGGATCAACAGATGAAGATAGCATTATGCGGAGCATGCAACAATCACTTTTGCTTTCCTTGTACCCCATCTCCTTTCACAACCACGTAAATTAATTGTAACTTTTTTTTATATGATTAACCAAAAAAAAAGATGAAATATGGAAGATAGATAAAAATAATAGATGAGCATGAGAATTAATGCAGAATTATATTTCTAATATTATTTTTATTTACCTGTAAAATTTTAGAAGGATCTAATGCAATTATTACTACTATTGTATGTTGTTGTTTGTTCATTCGTATTTGTCTTAGCTTTTTTTTTTGCCTGTTCTATCTTCATCTTTTGGCGTGGTGTTTCAGTCTCAGGCATATTATAACCATACAAAGATGTGGACAGAAACAAGCATAAAGTAGAGGAAGAAAAGATTGGACGAGAGAAATAGGAGAACATATATACAACGAATTTCCTAGCATGAGATTGAGGACACAAAAAGGAGAGAAAGATACAAGAGACTTGCATTGTATGCTTTTTTCAAGCAAAGTTCGCTCTCCAGATATAACGGGATTTTCGGGAGAAAAATACCCTTTCTAAACAAATTGTCCCACTTTATACCCTTGTAAGATATTTATTTATTTATTTTTTAAAAAAGGAACAAATTGTCCCAATAAAAGATCGAAAGCATTAAAAAGAAGCATGGAAGGCGCATATTTTCCACATACGTGTTATTGTCATTTAATTTTGAACCTGGTCCTTTATTTGTACAACATTTTCCGTGATGCAAATTTTGCGTGCGTGGTTAGGTTAAGCAAAGAAAGGAGAGTGGAGGAGGGAGATAGTGACTGAAGGCAATGAAAAGTTGAAGGAGAAAAAGGAATTGAATTGAAGATACGATTTGGATTGTGATTGTGATTGTGAATTGCAGTGAGAGAATAGTGGAATATGCTACGGATCGGAGATACCAATGTTATGTTATTGTGATCAAGTGAGGCAAAGTAAAGCAGTAGGGAGGGATTTATAGGAATGTGGGAAAGTTAGGCATATGATACGATACCGAGTAGAGGTAGAGGTAGAGGAGCGTTTGTGATTTTATTTTGAAATGGATTGATCCTTGGATATGATAGTGGATACTAGATACGATTCCAAACATTCATGTGTGTGTGACTTGTTTTGCCTTGTTCAGTTCATATTTATGGGCCCACATCCAAACACCAAAAGGCAAAGAGGCTATCTCTTTCTCTCTCCCCTCTTCCCTCCTTTTTAAAAATTCCTGTCTCCCCACTCTCTCCTGCATATATACCCTCCATGTGACTCATTTCATTACTATCTCTCTCCCTCCTTTGTAACGGCTATTTGAGCTCTCTAGACCATGATTCAACAGTTCATGTTGTCGGTTTAATATCACTTACAACATAGCCAACCAAGATTCAAATTCTCTTTAAAAGATATGTTTGTATTTAGTGCTCGTTAATACTATGAATAATGTTGTTTTTATAAGAGAATGTACATGTCTAGCCAAAACAAGCAAGAGAACACTCAAAAGTTTAAGTAAATGTAGTTATGATAAGTAGTTTCAAATAACCATACACAATCAAGCAACCAGCACGATCGTCAACTTTGGATTTGTTTGATTTATATTCGTACCTACACATCACGCTCAATTATAATCCCACTGGTTTGCTAATTAATTAATTAATTACTTACACCGAGCTCACAATATGAGATCGCGTAGCTTATATTATTCTTTGTTTGCATATTTTGTGTCGCCTTGAGACGTCGATGTCATGTGTTTTACACCAAAATTTGTTTCTGACACACTTCATTTCATTTGGGGATTTCCTTGTCGCCATTCCCCACAACGTATAACTCAACTGACCAAGCACGTGCATGTCATCATTCATTCATTCATTATCCCCCCCCCCTCCACCACCCAAACCCAACCAAAGCCTAACCAACCAATACACTCATCGCCATTCTTGCTTTACATATTTTAAATATTAAATTTAGTTAATAGAAATTATATCAAAATGCAGAGTCCCAAAGCCTAAAATTATGTATAAACATTGAACAATGAGGCTTGTTGTTTGTGGAAAAATCAAGTGTTAAGGAATGGGATTGAGGGCCTGAAACAAAAGGTGGGTGGTCCCAAGACCCAAGACCCAA
>JBAGKO010000008.1:20880857-20897139 GCA_037177275.1 Acacia concinna
AATATTCTAGTTTATAAACATATATATATATGACGGTTGTTAATGAAAAATCGTTGTATATACTTTCTAAGTTTTAAGAAGCCACTATATATTTATTTATTATATATTACATTCTTTTAATAAAGGGACAATCCAAAGACGGTTGAATTACCCAAATGCTTATTTGAGTCATTGAACTTAATAAATTATATATCAAGTTATACGTCCTAATTAGTGATTTAAATTTTTGGTCAAATTACATCCATGTTTATAAGATTTATTATCATGTTTCTATATTTATATTTTTATTCAAAATTTTATGACTCCAGTTTAAATTTTGAATCCAGTATATTGTATATATTTTGAATATAATCCATGATTATTATTTTACGAAAAGGAAAAATCTCATATAAAATCTTGTGAAACATCGAGGTATATAAGCATTCACCTTTTTTAATTATATATACTCATAATATAAAAAAAATTATATATACTTATACTTTTAAGGAATTAATTGATCTTACTTTTCTTAAGGAAAAAAAATAATAGATCTTACTTTTCAATAAAACTAAGGTATATAGATATAATTTGATCAAAATTTTAAATCCTGAATTAAGACACGTAACTTAATATATAATTTATTAAGTTCAGTGACTTAAATTAAAATTTGGGTAATTCAACCATCTTTATATGAGATTTTCCCTTTAAATTGTCATATATGTCAAAGTTGAATGTTTATTCAAATTTTACATCTTTATATATGACAGTTTCTTAAAAATCACTATATATATTTCACCTATATATAACATTATTTTCTAAAAATTATCATATATGTCAAGAGTGAGCATCGATTTGATTCTCGCCTCTTCATATCTGATAGTGTTTCTAATAACCACAATATATAGAACATTATATGTACATAAATATATAGTAGTGACGCAAAGGGATAGAAGTAGGGAGTACAATATCCATTTGAATTATTGTGTATTTGCATGGAATGATGACTGTTCTTGTTATTATTATTATTAATATTGTTTAATGTTTAATTTAATAACTGTATCTTGATATGGATATTTGACTTATAAGTAAGTACGTACAACGTTGCATGTATCAAAATTTATTAGGGAAATTTGTGTTTTAGCCCTGGGGAGGGAATTTACGATCAAACGATCTCGTGAAATCGCGTATTTGTAAAAAAGTTATTGGGGCTTTTTTGCAATTAATTCCAAATGAGAAATTACCCCATTATCCTAATAAAAAATATTTTTTCTCTCTCCTCTGTAACTCTAACATTGTCTCTGTCTCTGTCTGACTATTGCTGTTTTTCTCTTTGTGTCTGAATTTATAATTATTAATGACAGCACATTGAGTTGTTAATGGAAACACACGTATTTCTAATGATATTCATAAAAAAAAAAAGAGAGAGTGAGATGCACTTTTCATTGACAACTCAATGTACTGCCTACCATTGACAACTATAGCTTCAGAGAGAGAGAGAGAGAGTGACTGAGGGAAAGAGAAAAATAATTTATTTTTCTCTCTTTCTGAAGTTATAGTTGTTAATAGGAGCACATTGAGTTGTCCTTGTAAACACACTGAGTTGTTAATAGCAGCACATTGAGTTGTCAATGGAAAATGCATCTTATTCTCGCTATTTTTTTTATAAATGCCATTAGAAATACATATATTTTCATTGACAACTTAATGTGCTGCCATTGACAACTCAGTGTGTTTCCATTGACAACTCAATGTGCTGCAATTGACAACTATAACTTCAGACAGAGAAAGAGAGAGTCTAACAACATCATACAGAGACAGAGACAGCGTCACAGTGACTGATGACAAGATATTTTTTTTATGAAGGGCAATAGGGTAATTTCCCATATAGAATTAATTGTAAAAAATACACACTTTTATAATATTTTTTGATCGTAAATTCCTTTCGCCAGACTAAAATGCAAATTTCCCAATTTATTAACCATGTTTCCCACTAACGGTTTTTCCTTCATCTTATTCTACGCTGACTACGCATGTCATCTAGCCACAAAATTGCCTAATACACTTCAAGCGATCCTTTTAATTATTTCTCTCTATCCCTGCTTATTGTATATTCAACTGGAGCATAACCTCTCCTAAATACTCCCTCCAATCCTTTTTATAACTAATTTTTCTCTTCTATACTTAGTTCTTAATATAAGCAATTTTATTTTCTTATTTCAAAATTTAAACAATCTTTTCCTTTTCTATCCCTATTAAATAAATATCTTATAATCATTAACTCCAACTCACAACTAATTCTTTCTCATATAATAATTTATTACACATTCTCTCTATGTATTTTATGTCTATTCTCTCTCTTACCATTTTTCATAAATAGGGATATATTAGAAAATATATAACATTTTTGACATAATTATTGTTTTTAACTAATCTTAACTATAAATTCATTTTTTTATAATTAAAAAGAAAGTTGCTTATAAAAAAAGACAGGAAGGAATAAGTTGTTTGGAGGAGGAATGAGTTAATGAGAAAAAAAGATTTAAGACATTAATTTCACCTTTGTAGAGTGTTAGAAACACCTCAAATCTTCTAGTTTTTATATTTTGTGGCTGAACGTTGTTAGAATGATTTTTGCGACTTCCTGCATATCGTAATTCATACTACGTGTGATGCCTGTGGGCCTGGGCCCAGACTGAACTCTGATTCAGTGTTTTGCGACTTTCTCCATATCATAGTTTATAGCTACCTGCCTACCTACGTGTGATGCCTGTGGGCCTGGGTCCTGGATGCAAAAAAACACTGTTGCCAGGGATCAAACCCGGGTCACCCAGGTGACAGGCGAGAATACTTACCATTATACTACAACAACTTGCTTGTAGTGAGGACTTTAATGGGATAAACACTTGCAAAACTTGAAAGACCTTTCAACATCATAGGCTCAAAGAAACCCATAAACAAAATGAATATTGAATAGCAACAATTCAGTGCAGCTTTGCAGCGAATTATTCTCAATCACAAATGGTGGAGGCTGTTGCGAAAGATAGAGATTGAAGAAGCCTTCGGAAAGAGTAGTATAGAAATCTTGACTCATCCCTTTTATTTCAAGCAGGATTTTTTTTTTCCTTTAAAAAAAAAACACATGAAAGAGAATATGAAATCAAGAAGAATAATCCCAAGGGCCATAAGGCTCAAACAGATCAGCGAAGAATCCCTTCTTTCTTCTGGGATTCCAACCCATGTCCTTGCACAGTTGGTCATTATACCATATATGCAAGGCACCTATGCATGATCTCCTATAGTACTCCCCTGAGTACTCCTTCTTGTACTCTTCCCATTTCTTCACGTCCTTCTTCATTTCCTCTATGCTTGGCACTTGGAACGTCCCGTCCAGAAGTTCGGCCAGCCACCGGCATCTCATCTCCGATGTGTACAAGTTTGATAGGCTTTCTGAGAACCCAATCACTGCCAGTTGTGGTATTTCCGGGTGTATGCATTCTCTGACCACACCATTCAAAATTATGTGTTCAAAACTTATCTTTGATTTCCATTATTTTTGTTCCTCTAGAGACTTCTTCTCAAATATGTTGTATGTGCTCATATGCAAATGTTATAGATGATTAAATTGGATTCAGTTCGGAGTCTAATGTAACAAATAAGCGAGACTTGAGTATCGTAAAATGTCCTCACCTGTAGAGAGGAATCGTTGAATCTGGAGAGCCCTCTATAAGGTTCTGGAAAGTGGGAGAAGCGAAGATATCTCTGAGTTTCTTGTCACCGCTGAAGCCGGTTGCTAATATCACCAAATCTGTCTTCAGAGGTGTGGCTTCTCCGTCAATCATAATTCCCTCTTCGCAGAAACCAAAGCTCGGAGCTTTCTTCAACACGATACTTCCCTCTTCCACCTTGTCAAAGAAATTCGGAGGCACGGTTGAGATCAAGCAAGTGTTCACCTCTCGATGAAAGCTATGGTGGGGTACTATTCCAAACTTCCTCAACCCAAGCTTCCTAGTAATATGGGTTTCAACGAATTTTGAAAATACCCATTTCTGTTTACAATAGAAAAAATATTAATATGGACATTTTTAAGAAAGGATCCTTGTTATTATAAATAAGAATAATGAATAATGAAAAATTGATTAGCATTACCAGGGGCGAGAGAAAAGTAGCAATGAGACTTAGTAGGAAGGTTTCACCAGGCTTGTGAACTAGAAGTTCTGAGAAACGATTAAGGTAAAAATAGACGAGAGGTACTCCCCATGGAAGAAAATCCGGAATGATCCAATGCTCTCTCCTGTATAAAACTGTACATGGAGGTCTCTTCCCTGCATAAACCATTCACTATTATTCAAACAGTACCACATATTATGTATTAATCAGCTTTACAAGGCCTTGGTTGAAAGGTTAAATATGTAAGCAGCGCACCGTTTACTGCTTGGCACTCCATTGCGATTTCTAAAGCAAATTTCTGGAAGCCTACAACGGTGACTTTTTTCCCTCTGACATAGTCAGATGCAATCTGATCATCCATGGAAGCATAGTCCTTGGAGTGTATCACAGTCCCGCGGAACACTTCGGGGCCTTTGTTCGGAGGGAAGTCTGGAATGTTAGGAACATCACTGAATCTTCCGATGCACACAATCACAAAGTCCACAACGTATTCCTACAGAAAGACCAAGGTATATAAATACAAAAATACGAGTTCATTAGCTCTCTGTTTCGCGAGAATCAGAATAATTGAAAAAGAATAGCATTAGAAAAAGGGAGTGGTATCTGTGTAGAGGTACCTCAATCCCATCATTGAGTGTGTTCTTGACAGAGACCTTCCATTTGCCTCTGGGGCTGAAAGGTTGGCCAGTGCCACCCCAGAGGTGCCATGCTCGCATCTCATCCTCAGGAGGGCCTTGGTAGTGAAGGCTTTGGACAAGTGAGTTGAACTTGACGTGTTTAAGGAGGTCAAAGTGGTGGGCATAAGAAGTGATGTAATGGAGGACCTGATGGTAGTCGGGGAAATCATGGACGACGGAAGAAGGCCATGGGAAATCAGAGAACTGATACAGAGGCTTGGGAGTTTGGAGCTTGGTGGTGGCGAGAGCCTTGGACCAGACGCCTCCGATGGAGCTCTTGGCTTCAAACACTATGGGGCTGAAGCCCTTGTGCAGCATGTATTTGCAGGCAAGCAGGCCACTGATTCCTGCACCCACGATGCACGCTTGCCTCCTCTCCATGCTCAATATTCTCAGTCTCGTTCTCTGCCTCTCTTCTCCACTTTCTATAGCTACATCTATCTATCTCTGTACTCTTGTTATTATAATATATATAATCCCTCTCTTCATGTGATACAAGATATATATAGAGTTGATCTTGATTTTAAAGCAGCCACGCACTCTTGCCAATATTATCGCCTTGTACTTTCACATATCTTTGTTGGGTGCTAAAAAACCCAATAGACGGTGTGTCAGACCTTTTTTGTGATAATATTTTTGTGGCAGAAAGATCATATTGAAGATTCGTGTTCAGGTGTCGTCCTTTTAACAAAATCACACCAAAATCCCAATTTAAAAGAATAATATCAGAAAATGTCTTCTTGTTCTTCTTTTTTTGTTGCCGGCATCAGAAAAGATCTTATTAACAGTGACTATTTCATTTGTCATTGATCAACTATAGAGCTTTTTTTATATTATTTTTAATTAGTATTTTTGGTGTGATTTTCCCCATCATTTTAGTGTTAGTGATTTGAAAGATAACGTAGTTTCAGTATTTATGCACCGTCAGTCACCACTCACCATCATTTATGTTGAAGATACATTGGATTGTCAATAATGTAGCGTGTTTCCACTTTTACTTTGTTACCCCCGATTGTTTGGCAGTTAGCCAGGAACACACCGCTATAATCACGGGTGAGACGAAACTTGAAAGCCAAATTGTTCAACATTAATCTTTGTCCCTTGATTTTCACCTTTCCTGTTGAGGTAAATTGTCCTGTGTGGGGAAAAACTGCTGCAATCATAATATTTGTGAATATTTTAGATGTAAAGTGGTGTTGTCATATTGTCTCCTATTAAGAGGTCGGCGCCTACTGGGCGTTAAGACCAGACAAAATTTGTGCGTTTGTGTGGGGATAAGTCATGGTGAACATCTGTTTGATACGACATTGAATGTGTACGCTTAGGTTGAAAAGATGAGTATGCGACATCTAAGGTGGGGCAATGTCATTTTGATGAAGATAGGCGGGGAAGTAGGTGTGTATTTTGGATACTGATGAGCTGGATGCTATGATAATATTGCCTATTTGGGTAATGTGTCTAAACCATTCGAGACTTGATCATTTTGTTCAACTTCAATGTGTATCGGCTAATAACACTTTCAAGTTTCAAATGCCACGTGTTCGAATATGACATGGGCTGCACACAAATATGGACTACATGCAACATGGTTCCCATATCTCTACTCTTTTTTCATAAAGTCAATTCAACTATCACCACACCCTAGTGGATTGTCCAAGCATATAATTGACGATGGTACACCCGCACTATATAAATCTCAACCTTGACTTTTAAATGAACATGCTTAAGAGCAATCCAAGTACAGATATTTACTAGACAACAATTATCCTTAAAATGCCAAATGGGTGGTTTAATGTGACATCACAAGAAGTTTCCAATAAATCTTGTAGCATTGAGTTGCTCCCCAACCCACATAGGAAAATAAAAAAATGTAACATTGAGCACCCCCAAGTTAATTCCAAAAAGAATTGAGGGCAGCTGTGGGACAACAAACGTTAAGACTCATAGGAAATGGAAGGCCTAATAACAAAATTAGCTGAGGTTGGCAATGACAGCGTCGACAACCACCTGAGTAGTGCTGTCGCCACCAAGATCTTTGGTGCGGAACTTGCCGTCAGATATGACATGCTTCACAGCAGTCTCAAGACGGTCCGCAAAAGAAGGGAACTGAAGGTGCCTCAGCATCATTGCCGATGACAGCAGCAAGGCCACTGGATTTGCCCTCCTTTGCACCACTTGTTTCTCATTCCCCACATTCCCTGCTGAAGCACCTTGCTCAAACACTGCATGTTCCGCCCCCACGTTTCCTGAGGTTCCCTATATGCCTCGTCAGTTTTCAATTCGAACCACACATCACCAAGGCTAACAGGCCGGTATGATTACATTTCATGTGTGAACCATCATTTATTTTCCGCATTTACCACTTTTCTTGAGGGGCAATTTTCTTAGCACCATTGATATATTATGAGACAATATGATTTCAACACAAGCAAAAACAAAACATGGTTGAATTATCTAGTTAGTCCTATAATTTCACTTAAATTCAATTCGGTTTGTATAATTTTAATATACATTACTCCCTCTGGTTCTCAATATAAGACATATTTGGAGAATTAATCTTAATTCTAAATATAAAAAATATTTTTCATATTTGTCAATATTTTCCTAATTTACTCTACTGATAATAGCAAAGAGGAGAGAACAAGGGAATTAAAAAAGATGATTAAGGTGTTTTAGAAAATTCAGGTCATATTAACTAACTTCCTTAATCTAATCAATTTAAATAAATATGTCTTATATTAAAGCCTGAAGAGAGTATAATTATATCTCAGAATTTAAAAATTAATGCGTTATATTTTGCTTATTGGACTGTGTCAAGTCTTATATCTGTGTTTCCTAGTCTCTTGACTCATCCATCGTTGCTGTCTTTTCTCTCGTAGGGGTCATTTTGCACTTCACTCCATTGATGCCTAATCCATATCACTTCACCGAATTATCTAAAATGCTAAAGAATATTTGATGACATCCAGAAGCAGCAACTCAGGCGGTTGTCTTTAACGTACACACACACACACACATAAGTATATAAGTAAGTATTACCTCCGGGCATGACCCCAGTGCCTCCAGCAATACCAGCTGCTGTGTTTGCCACTAGATTGCCGTAAAGATTAGGAGTTACCTGCAAAATATCCCAACTGTGTCAGGACTTGCTAGAAAAATTAAATGTTAGAGACTTAGAGTCATAAAAGTGGGGTTAGATATCATGATCCTCGTGGATATAGTGCAATTACCATAACAGCAGCAATCCCACAGAAAATAATTCAAGCCTAAACAAAAAGGACGACTAAAGCAATCAACAGGGAGAGAAACCTCTCCCCTGATAGAGAAAAATATATTTGGAACCAAGATAATAAATAGCATGAAGAAGACATAGGGTGGTTGAATTGTGTTCAACCCTATGGACAGACATGCCAAAATATCAAAGGCCAGGAAAACAAGCAAAGATAACAACAATAATGTACAGTCAATTTGACCAAGTTTGATAAGATCTTTATGGATAGAGCTGGAGCTTGATCTGAGCATTGTAGCAGAAAATAATTGTAAATATTCAGTTGATCACTTGATGTTATCTGCCACGACTAATGTTAATCCCAGAATCTGCATAGGGACCACATGACGATCAAACTCTTCAATCAATTTTTATATAGTATGATTCTTTTGACTACAAATTCCCTGAACCCCCTTAAAATAGGAATCATGTGTACTCATGACAACATCATCCGCAATATTGGCCAAAATAACATCATCTACAACAGATGAATCATTAATAGATGTGCACAGCAGGAAAGAAAAAGCCTATAAACAAAAAGAAATCTAACGGTCATACCATTACATCAAATTGCTCAGGTTTTGAGACAAGTTGCATACAGCAATTGTCCACAATAATTTCGTTGTACTTGATGCCAGGATATTTTGTTGCAACCTCGCGGCAAGATTCTAAAAACAGGCCATCTGCAAGTTTCATGATGTTGGCTTTATGAACTGCTGTGACTTTCTTCCTGTTGTTTAGGTAAGCATACTCAAACGCATATTTTGCTATACGTTCTGAGCAGAACTTTGTCATCACCTAGCAAAATGGCTGTATCAGAAATAGAAGTGCAGCTAAAATCGAAAGGACAAGATGATTCAAACAAAAGGAAGTAACATTATCTAATCAATATTAAAAGCTAATAAAAAGCCTCCCGTCAAACAAAAGATGTGGCCAGCCACTTGTAAAACAGAATATTGAAAAAAGAAAGGACAACAAAGAAAGTAACACACTTAAACAGAATTTGCACTCCAAATCCTACTACTTAAAACAGGTTGTAACTACTAAATACCAACCAAAAGCAGAAAGAATGCAGCCCAAATGCATAACAAATTTCCACTTTGATACAGAAGCGGAAAGGTAAAAGGCAGTTCTCCTCATGAGAATATTAACAATTTATAGCCAATGAGGAAAAAAAAAAAGAGCTCAGTCATTATGGGGAGAATCAGAAACAAATAGCAAAGCTTCGTTCAAACCCAAGCATTCAGTGTATTTGAAACAGCATAGTGCTGGACATGCTTAATAGTATATAACTTTTCTGTACATAACTAAATTTGAAATTGCAATACACCAAAAGACCACAACGCTTCATTTTTAAAAAATGGGGAATAAAAGCTTCATCCAAACAAATTACGGTTTAGTTACAAAACTTGTACGTGAATTCTAAAGTTCATGGGAGTGTTTTGTTATGTTTCAAATTTAGGTACCGATTTTGTAACTAGATCATTAGTTCACAGGTAAAATGGACTTTTTGTTTTTTTTTTTTTTTTTTTGGGGGGGGGGGGGGGGACCACACAAAAAAACTTTTTCGTATAAATTTTAAAATATCTAACATCCAAAATGCAATTAACTAAATTTTTAAATTCAGTGTTCATAGGCTATTCATAATTTCCGAAGGAAGCACAGAATGCAAAGAGATGCTGGCCATAAAAAAGGGTAGGGGTTCTCCAGCCTCTTCACCAACTACATCAACTGGCCTTTCCACACAAATGAAGGAGAAAAGGAAGATAATATTGTCTGACGTGCTCAGAGCCACCTCATTAAGGTTACCGTAACATGAGCTTTGTGAATATAGGGATAGGCTGATGTGCAAAGCTACCACTATGCATGGGATGAAGGGAAGGTGGGACACACTTTGGGTTTACCATATGCAACTTTACCCTGCATTTTTTTACTAGAGGTTCTTTTATATGACTCAAACTTGTGACCACCAGGTTGTGCGTTGACTTTACCACAGTGACAAGGCTCCCCCCTTTGAATAATGAAGAGAAAAGGAACAATACCCAATTGTGCACATAACATTAATGTGGAATTGCAAACACCTTGTTGCACATGGTGATCATGCTCCACATGAGGAAGACTGCAATATTAATGTTGCATGGGGACAAAGGTCAGACTGCCCAACCCATAAGCAAATGTATACGTGCTTGTTTGGAATAATTTATTTAGGGGTAATAAGATTTTATTTGCAGAGTACGAAGTAAGTATGTGACATGAGTCTTTCTCGTACTTTGTGCATAAGATCTTATTTAGCTAATTTAAGTCATACCAAACAAGCTAGTAGATTAGAGAATGACTATTAGGCATCATTAGTTTAATATAAGATTGACATTAATTCAGGATGGTATGAATTTTAGTATTTGTCAGTAATGCTCCATGCCATTCAATATTTCACTGATTTAGCCTGTCTCACCATGCTCCTTGGAGCCCAAACGCTATTTCTTTTACAAAATTGTACGTATAGCAAGATTTGAATGTGTATGGCAAAGTTTCTGCAGAAAAAGAACATCTTGGCAGTTTTTTCCTGCTGTGGATAGGAAACAATAGCAGAAAAAAGAGCCCACTTGAAAGGCAATAACTGCTTGAAGTAGTAATGTGAAATGTGGAATGAGATAATTGAAAGACTAATTCCTAGCCGAACAAAGTGTTACAAACTCTTCCACTACATCATCACTTCATCAGTTCCGAGCAGTCAATAAGAAATTATATGTTTCTCATGCAGGAAGGGAGAAGTTAAAACCAGAAGGAACAAACTTGATTTCTTTTTTTCTCCGATCTTGATTTTCTTTAACAAAAGCATAGTCATTTGATTTCAAATATAGCTCATATAAGTATCAAACCAAGCAAAGCTCCTGCATGTAATAAATGGTTACATAAACAAATGTTACTCGTACAAGAAACAGATAAAATAATTCATCTGGAAATTAAGTAGATAAGTAGACCAAATGGACTTCAAAACGATGAAATTCAGGTGTGATAAATCCTTTCTACACAGTGATTACTGATCAGAGATTGAATTCGGAAGAAGTATACCTTAAGGCTCTCAACAACGCCAGGAACCACCTCATGCTCTAGACCTGAGTACTCTCCCTCTGTATTTTCTCTAATCACAACGATGTCCACGTCCTCGTGCCTTGTGGGTAAACCCGGCAAATTGAAGCAATTCACAAGTGATGCGTATAAATCAAGCTCCTTTCTCAGCTGCACATTGAGCGAACTGACTCCACCACCTACCGGAGTCCTTAAACCGCCCTTCAAGCATACCTTGTTCTTTCGGATGGAATCCAGTACCTCCTGCGGAACCCGCTTCATGTCACCGTGGACCTCATAGCGCTCAAAGTAAACCGGAGCGTGCATCGCCTCCATGACTTGCTCGACGGCGTTGGTGACAAGAGGACCAATTCCGTCTCCGGGGATCAGCGTGACAGCCCGCGGGGCTCCGTCGCCAGGCCGAGGCATGTAGGTGACGGACCTGGAACCGGGTTCGAGTCTAGGACCCCCGATTGCCGGACGGCTGGTAAGGTGCTTTAAAATCGGTATTATTCTTCTAGCCATGAAGGCAATGGATTTTACAAAAGGAAACAGAGAAAGATCACCCTTCAGAGTTTAGAGCGTCGGGGTTGCGGCAATTGAGCAAGAGCAGCTTCAGAAATTTGACCATTGGAAAGCGCAAGAAATTGACGGGAACAAGTAAGAAAGCGAGTGAAAGAAAAGTCCTCCTATTTTGCAATGATTAGCCAAATGATCTAACACAACAAATTCAAGTTCTATTACCCGAATTAAACGTGATTATCAATTCGATCAACCCGAATTAAACCGCGAAGCTTTATCTAAAGTATTTTGTGAGTTTTACAGTACTGTGAAGTAATTTCCCCACGCAACCCAAACGACGTCGTTGCGGTCGGTTTTCTCGTCTTCTGAGTTCTGAAGAAGCAGAATAGCGACTACTAGGATCGTACAGGTCTGATTTCCAATTCTGCCAAACGAGACCCAATTCACAACCTAACTGGTCGAGATGGAGAACCCTGCCTCACTGAGGGAATGGTTTGATCGAGTTGACTCAGACAGAAGTGGAAACATAACAGCTCTCCAACTCAAGGTTCTTTTTTCCATTCTTTGGTTCCCCTTTCCTCATCGCTTTTCGATTTATTCCTTTTTAAGCTGTCTTCGTCTTAAAATTCTTTCATTGAGTGAACTGTTGTTTTGATCATCAGAGAGCTCTGTCTGTTGGCAACCTGGAATTTACTCTCTCCGTTGTTCAACAGATGATCAGGTACGATTTCCTCTACCTTCTCTATTTTAATACGTGGGCCGTGTTATATAACATCGGAGTTTCATCGGAAATGTATAACTTGTTTGTTTGATTATCCTGGATGACGTGATATTTAGATGAATTTTCCCCTGTAGGATGTACGATTTCGACAGGAACGGCACGATGAATTTCGAAGGTGAGTTATTACGGTTATTGTTATGTCTGTATGTTCGTTTGTAACTTACGTGGGGGCTTAATTGGTATTTTGGAAAGATAAAAAAGGTTTTATCAGTCTCTCTCTAACCTAGATTAATTTTTTCCCCAGAATTTGTTGCATTGAACAAGTTCCTTCTCAAGGTTAGTAGTTTTTGCTTCGCCCTACTTCTTTGAGGCTACTGCATTACCATTCGCAATGAAGAATCACTAGTTATTCATTAATATTAACTACTTAAATTTTCATATGGCTTTCAATGGCTTTGCAGGTTCAGCATGCATTTTCTGATCTAGAAAGGTGACCCATTGCTTTTTCCCATGAAGTGTGTTTCAGTTGTATGTGAAGTCTCCAAAGCTCAGCCCCCAAACGCAAAAACACACAAAAAAACCCACCACAATACCACAAAAAAACAACACGACAAAAACCACACCAAAAAAACCAGCAAAAAAAACCGCCCAAAACCTAAAAAAAAAAAGAAAGAAAGTATAGACACCATTCAGGAAGGTGATCAATACTGAGTAACGAATTTGATCAAAAAGCTTGACGCCCTTTTGAGTCTCATGTACCCTGGAATTCTCTTTGGTTGTCAAGTTCAAGCAATATCATCTTTGTTGGTTTATTATTATTTAAGGAATTTGTAGATAACACTATTTGGGTTCATTGATGCAGGGGTCGTGGTTTTCTTGTCCCTGAAGATGTGCATGAGGTATATAGTCATATATCATTAATGCTCTTGAGTATTGATTATATACCGTGCCTTGCTAGAATAATACTCATATGTGCGTCCAATTCAATATTTAAATTTTATAGTATTTACTTCCCAAGATGATGCTGGATGCTGGACATGCCTATTTATTTTTTCAGGCATTGGTTAAAATTGGTTTCATGCTGGATTCTCCTGCTTTTTATACTGTCTGCGAGGTAAAACATTTTCATTCGATTTCTCTATTTTTCCCAGATTTCTTTTATGTTGCAGTGGTGAGATAGAGAAATCACCAATGTAGTGTGCTTGATATTTGAGTTAATTTGTCAAAATACCTTGTGCTAAATATTGCCTCTGAAAGAAAACTTTAATTGGTGAAGTATTTGTGCAATATTGCAAATTTGCAACCCAGATCAATACCAAGCTAACCATTTCTCTTGAATTCGTTAGAGCTTTGATCAAAGTAAGAACGGAAGATTTCGGCTTGATGACTTCATATCTCTCTGTATATTCGTACAGTCTGCTCGGTAAAGCCACATGTTTCTATCATGGTCTTCATTGTTCAAGTTGAGAGTATTTATTTATTTTTATTTACTAGTTTTGAGGGAGAGAAGTTGAACAACTCTTTATATTCGTACCAGCTTTTTTTTTTAAAAAAAAAAATGTTCATCGTAGTTTGGTTTTGCTGCTTGCTGAAACAAGAATGTTGTATCATGTCTTTCAGGAATCTGTTCAACTCATTTGATACAGCGAAACAAGGCAGAGTCACACTTGATTTTAACCAATTTGTCTATTGCAGTGAGTTCAAATTGATCGACCTTGTATCATTTTTTGCTTTTCCTTCATTTATTTAGAAGTATAATAAAATATCATCTTTGCCCCTAAAGCCGTTGTGATTATAGACAGAATCCATTTTGTGATCTCTGATTTCTATTTGAATTCGAATTATTGATTCTGTTCCTCCTGTTTTTTATTCACTATCTCTCCAGCTGGCAATTGTAGAATATGATTCAAATATCTGATCGGCTACGTAGATGACGTGGATGCTGCATTTTGTACAATATTTTCATTTGAATTGGTTATAAAATTATCCTGTGCAGCAGATTGTTTTTGTTATTGGGATGAGGTGTTGTGAATAGTGAAGAATTAATTGGGATGAGCTAGAAAATATGTGTAACATGTTCCATTATCTGGACGTTTAAATTTCCTTTTTTTTAAAAAAATGAAATTATTTTATATTTTTACCTTTTACTTATATAAAGCAGGATTGATGAAGGAATTCTGAGGTAGTTCACCACCTCATTTATGGTTTGTCTAATAAAAATATAGCATATCAATTATTATTAAGCTTATGTGTCAACTGATGTGTTAATTTTTAAATTACTATAAGTTTACATATTTTAATAATGAGCAAGACCTGCCGTGCCTTGCACCGGGTGATCATTATGCAATCCTTATGTGCAATGGCATTCAACAACAACACATGAATTGCCTACATGTAAGTTTTACACAGGATTTCCCAAATAACATTGTCTAACATTCTTTTTCAGAAATGAAAAGAAGCCTTCTTACGCATCATTATGACACACGCACTGCCTATTATAACAACTGTTTATTCATGTCGCTATTGTCTTGCCGTACGCTGTAGAACTTATCAAAATGTATGTACCAACTTACTACTAATTAATGTATGTTACGTAGGTTTTAATATCATCATAACCGGAAGCTAAATTAATGTGTTAACTTGATAAGGCTCAGACTTTATAGAATTTGTGAAAGAAAAGTCTAACATGCAAAACCGTGCTCACAACGTTGAGTCATTGTAGAATACTCCTGCATGTATATAATGTTTGCTTCAGATGTCTGTGTGTGAACATAACTGACTATATATTTCTGACTAAATACTTTTAGTTGATAACTCTGAGTGGGAAACTTTGATACACTTCTCCGAGGTCAGCCCCAGATGTCCATGAGTTTAATTGAGCCATTCTAAATTTTCCACTATGTTGTTTTAGGTAATGGATTCTCTTATTGTGTTAGCATTGTTTAGACTTAATAGAATAAATGTGAAATAATATTATATTGATATTTATCATATTCTCATGTTGGATATTATAACTTTTATGTTGGCATTGATATATTCCATATGTCGAAAAACTTAGAACGAAGCATAAGCCTGAAACAATATTACATTATATTATATTATTATATTTAATATTTGATTAGATATTAACTTAGAAGCATAAACCTGAAACAATTTATGTTTTCCAGTATATAAGTTTTGATGTTTCCTAATTATATTATAACGGCATAAATGCAAACAATGACAAAAAATATCACTCTGACGTAAATACTAGAGCACCACATGGTAAGATGTATGTTCCTTTGTAACACATAACACATCTATTGGTAATTGTAGGTGAATACACACACTCTATCTTTAGTAAACATACAAAATTGGTACCAACACTGTTAACACGTCCACAATCTATAAACATGTCTTACCTAAATACTCTGGTCTTAATTATAAGGGCCCATTGATTTTTTAAAAAAATTCTAAGAAAGTTAATTACATTATTTTAAGATATTAAAATTTGTCGTTTTTCTTTAAATTATGTTGTTTGATTGATGGACTACTATATAATGTAATAAAATACAATATATGATATGGTTAAGTAATGTAATTAGCTTTCTTACGATTTTCTTAGAATTCTCCAAAAAAAAATAAATAAGCCCTTATAATTAGGACCAGAGGGAGTATTAACTTCATATGCACGTACATTTTCATTGCACATATATCACTAACTAAATGGCAGTTGCAGATCTTTCCAGTTTGCTCCATCGATTATGGCAAGTTATTACCATTGGCAATGAATTTACTAAGGAACTTATGGATAACAAAATTATCAGGTAATTGAAATGTGTTCCTATCGTTGGTTCCATCCCCGATGTCAAGCTGTGTTTCATTAGTGCACGCAATGTT
>JBAGKO010000008.1:20897239-20915472 GCA_037177275.1 Acacia concinna
ACTCTTAAGTTTCTTTCTCTATTTTTCACCCATGCTTTCTCTCTCTTCAATCTCAAAGCCGGGGGACATATCATTCTATCCATATATTTATAATTTCTCATTAAAATACAAGTCTATTAATAATTTATTAAATGAGATATAAAGAAGAGAGAAGGATTTGGGTGGGAAGAAGATGAACAAACTTAAAAGGAGAGAGAAACTATGATGAAGAAGATGCAAACATAGGGGAGGGAAAGAGGGAGAAGAGGATGAAAGAGGAGAGAGAAATTAGGAGTGATAAGATAGAATAAAAATGAGAATTTTAAAAAAATAGAGTTTTTGAACTGATGAGTAAGTTCAGTGATTATCTTGATTTACTTTTATATTGTCATTACTTATAAATTTTCTACTTACAACAATACATTTTTTAAAAGCATTACATGTTTTTCTTCTTTCCAATAAAAGCCAAAAGTTTTGTTATTTTTATGGCATGTTAGGAATGGACGAAGGTGTCAGGAATCATTTATGACCATCAAAAGTCGTACATAATATTGTGATGGGGATTGGAGATATAATTCCGACAAATTTCAAAGTCGTACATAATATTGTGATGGGGATTGGAGATATAATTCCGACAAATTTCAAAGATATCGCGATGAAGCAACCATTCTTAAAAAGAACAGTGCCTTGGATGGAGTGGGTTGATTGATTGATCGATCGATCCGACCAAAGTTTGAAGGGATCTTTTTAACTATAACACCACTCAGAAACAAAGAAACATTAGATATTTAAGGATACCCCATAACTGTAATAACCAAACAAGGAAGAAGCTTCCTTCGGGATAACAGTACAATATCTGCTGCGATATGCAGAAGCTATTATTTATCTACGTTCTTTAGTCAGAGTCCAACAAAAACAGGGCCGGTTTCATATTTGCGGCATAACCATACTTCCACGTACTGTACTTCCTGGACACTCCTGTGAGTTTTCCGGTTCCAGCCTTCTGATGGAAAGTAACCATCATTCTTGAGCACTCTCTGTCACCAGACAAGATGAAAAAAATTGAACAATGGCTCAAGAGGTACAAAAAATTGAACATTCAACATAATAAACTCACTCACAGAAGCTGGTCGTCTGAGTACTTAGTATACCATTCACTGGTCTTTGTCCGCTGCTTAAACTGGTACAGACTACACTGAGCTGTGTATATGGCTGCAGCAGCTAGCAAAGATGGTGAAAACTTGAGCATTTTGTATTCCACCAAGCAAAGCTCGATTATGAAGAAGGACAAGAGTTCCAGCTGGTTCAGTTCCACAGCAACCAAAAAAAAAAACCCCCTTTAACTTGGCTGTGAAATCACATTCATTCGAAATGGTAGTAATCTTCATTGAACAGTATTATATCACTCACCTTTTTATCAGATTGAGCTGCTTTAAGAAACCTCCTCATGAACACATATGGAGTAGGCACAGACAGGTTGAACTGTAACGTGTTCATCATTAACTTCTCCTGTGAGAGAATAAGTCTATATCAGATGCATTTCAGGGAAGCAAGGGTGCACAACCGATAAATCAATGAAAATCTTACCATATTTAGAACTTCTTCCCTTTTGTATGCCTTGTCTGTTATCAAGATAAAATCTTGTACAGTGGGGACAGAAACCTCCTCATATTTGCAAGCTATTAACATGGCCGTTACACCCACCAACTGAAGCTTCTTTCTGATCACCGCCTGACGCTCCAAGAACCTGTCTATAAGATTGATGGTAAGGTACAATGTCTCCTCCATAAGCTCAAATTTGTAGTGAACCTGTTTGATGTGGATCAAGATCAAATTGTAAGATTTGAGAGGGCTCATATTACATACTCTACGGGAAATCACGGATTTCAATTTTGGGACTATGATGTTAGATACCTCTATAAGCCAATCAATGAGGATAGCCCTCATCTTTTCATTGATGTCGAATTGGCCAGCCATGTAATCTGGGGAGACACAGCTAGTATTCTACAAGAAGAGCTACTGGGTCAACAAGAATAGTAGCAAGTATTTTCTTCTTCTTCATATTTTTCCATGGAACAGACCAAATCAACTAAATGGAGCCCAATTTATATCCTCAGCTACGCTACTACAAGAAATCTAAGGTGTTCTGAGACTGTTCAGGGTCAAACTATATCATTTTTTATTGACTGCCTAGGGGAATGTGCAGATCCGGTTGTTGGATTATTCTATTTCTATTGACAATTCCTTTTCCCAAAATCCCAATTTCCATCCAACTACCTAAAAAAGAGACAAAATTCAAACCTTACCTCAATTTTCTTGTAAAATTCGTATATCTCATCTATGTATTCGACAACGGCTAGTGGATCTTTCGTATCACAGACGTCGATGTCCATAACAGGCTCCTCCACGTCTTCCATTTCCACTTCCTCCTGCGAGCAACAAACATACTGAGTTATTATTTTTTTGTTTTAAGTGTAATCTTCCGAAGCTGTAGAGATGAGTTGAAAATTAAAGTACTCACTAATCTGTCAATTTCGTCCAGCATTGCTTCTGTGTGCTTCACAAACTCTGGAACTCCATTGTCACCAGCATCCTCGTATTCTTCAATATCCGTTATTCTACAGTCCATCTGGTAACTGGAGTTCGAAGCCAATAGGCTTAGTTTTTTAGTATTCTGAAAAGGCAATCAACAGCACATTTGTAACTATTCAAATATGTAAAAAGAAAAGCCAGAAAACCAGAACAAATACATCATCAACATTTAGTCTATAGAGAGAGTACTTCAGGGCAGTGCTGAACTGTCTGTGCTGTATATGTTCTGAAAGAAAAGAATACCAAAAGAAAACTTATCAATTGAGGAATCAAGAGGCATTTCAACTGAACCTTCGTAAGTAAATAGCATTTCTTTTCAATGGTATTTGAGAACGCAGGAGGAAAAAACAGAGAGAGATGAAATATCAGCAAAAGACTAGATTTTCAGAGTTTTTCCTCAACAAAAATAGAAGAATTACCCGAATGGATCTGTTCTGTTGACCACACAAGGCTTATGAGTAGCCTCCATAATATTCTGATTGATATTGCTCAGAGCCCGACGATTATTCTGTGTCGTCTCCTTCATAAGCTTGACGCCCTCCATTCTTAAACCGCCTTTGTAATTAAAGACACCATATATTAGGGAGCAAAGCATCAGTTTCAAATTCAAGAGATAAAAGTCACTTGGTATAACTAGTAAAGATCTGTTTTTTCTCCTCCCCAGATCTCAATGTTGTTCACCTTGAAGATTCGATGAAGGCATCAGCGAACCCAGATGGTTTTGGTTTTCCTTCGAGCCGCCCATTTATCTTCGGTCCAAGCAGAGGCAATAACTAGAGATTTCCAGCCACCAAAGAAATCAAACGCCATAAATCATAAAAAAGAAAGAAACGGGGAAAAAAAATCCCAAGATCCACAACAGGGGAAAAAGAATAGTAACAAGATCAAGATAATCGAGTATAAATGGAACAAGATAATCCACCAGCATTCAAGAAAAATTGCCTCTGATGTGTCAACAGTCAGCTTATCTTCACCAGTAAATGCCCAGCCCCTATGAGGCTTCCCCACAGACACACGCGAACTCTCTATCACTCGCTTGCGCGCTCTCTCTCTCTCTCTCTCTCTCTCTCTCTCTCTCTCACACACTCTCTCTCCCCCCTCTCCCCTTACCCTCGCCCTCTCTGGTTGACAATTAAAGGAACAAGAAAAGGTTTAAGAAAAATAAAAAAGGGGAAATGGAGACGGAGATGTCGGGGTAGACAATTCATTTTTAAAAACAACGGCTACTAAATGGTGACCGTTGGATCTGCGTAGGATAGGAAGAGTCGCGATGGTTTTACGCCAACGGTAACGTAGCTTTTGTGGCAGTGTGATTGGGTTTCAAATAATATTACTTGTTTTCCTTTCATATAGCCGTAGGGATGGGCTTTATTTCAAGTTCACAGGACGCTCATCTCCTCCAGCTACTTCTGTTATTTTAATTTATTTATAAATTATAAATTATAAATAAAAAACTATTCATCACATGCTACTTCATATTGATCATGTTCACATATTTTACGGATATTTTGGTAATTTTATTAGCCTTTGTTTTTATTTCTGTAAAAAAAGATTCGAAATTTTGGTAATCATGTATCAAGATAATTTCTAAAATTTTCATATTATATCAAAACAAGATTTTATGTCAAAAACCATTATTATATAAAACATACAATTTATAGTATATAAATTTAAGACAAGGATTAGGAGTTAGGACCATTTGCTCTTATCCATGAGGTCTAATCCCCCAATCAAATTTTATCATGTGTATTTTTTTTATTATTAATAACGAATAATTACTCAACAGAATTTGAATATTTCCGGCAAAAAAAAAACAATATAGTGGATATATTTATATGGATTTAAGTTTACTCTGCAAATTCATAATGATTTATGATAGTGAAATTTTATAAATATTTCTCTGATCCTATATATAAAGCAGAAATAGAAGGTTTTTCTTGGTCCTATTTATAAAACATATCATTAAAATTTTAATGTGAAGATACAATTTTACCCTTAACTTATTATTATGTTGACTTTATTTTTATTTGATATTATGCATATTAAATAGAAATATAGTTGAAAAATTGTTGAATTTTATGGTAGAATTAATGAGATTTAAGGTTTTCTTTAGTCTGTATTAAAAATATTGGAAGTTCCTTATATATATGACCAGAGGAGTAATATTAATACATCTCTCTTTTTTTTTTTTTTGCCATGATATATTTCATATTTATAGTTTTTTTTTCCTACCATATTTATGGTATACTATGTGTCTATGTGAAAGAAGATCGCTAGCTAAAGTTTTGAAATTAAAAAAAAATCCTTAGCTAAAGTTTCATTTCACGCCAAAATAAATCCCCGGATAATAATGATTGCTATTTTCCAGATCTAGTCTTTCTGCTGTTCCCAAAAAACACAAAATCTAGTCTTTCTGCATTATATGCCACGGCCCATTTAATCATTTTATATTTTAGTTGGAAGATTCTCCAAACCATTGGCTAACGGTATATAATGGTGCACTTTTTTTCTGGCCAACCATGCATCTTAAATCTCTTTAAATTACATTATTGGCCAAAAGAGGAAAGGTTTGATCTCTTTAGAGTTTGGACCATTTGTTCTAAGAGGGCTCATGTAAAGACCACATTTTTTTATTATTATTATATGTGGTCTAAATTAAACTTGGATTGTGTGTCCACATCTTCTCACTAAAAAAGAAAGAGTTTGATTCTCATCGTGATGTTTGGGGAAACATCTTAAATTTAAAATGTTTAGATAAATATCTGAAAATACTTGATAACTACACTATTCAACATTAATAAAACTTAAGAGAAACAAAGATTTTGTCCTGTTATTGGCTTCGGTTGACCTAAAACCCCTGACTAAAACTTTTATACATTGAAAAAAATGATAGGCCATATCAGAATTTATATAGTTCACCCAGCGCATTTTTCCCTTTTTTTTTTTTTGGCATTGTTGTTGAAATTGAGGATAGATTTGAAACTCATGGACTATATTTAAAACAATAAAAATAGGTTGTTAATTTTATCCTTGTTTAAATTCATATGGTGTAACTTTAAAAATTATACGGATATTGAATAAAGATAATAAATATCCAATATGATGTTTTATAAAGAGAAAATAAAATTCCACTTCAGATACTTCACAAAAAAGGATCAGATAAATTATATATCTTGGATATGAGTCACTAATTTATACTTGGAACTTCACTGACCAATAAAACTACTTAAAGTTAATTAATCTATTTAATTACAGTACATTGTAGCAAATTATTTTTTAAGATTTTCCCTGAAAATATTTGTTAACATTTTCTCAATGAATTCTGAATTTTTCTCTACTCCCTCTTATTAATATAAAATCTTTTTAACCTAATTCATCAATAATAAAAATATTTAAAGTAGTAATTTTTAATTCATGTACACGAGTTAAATAATATTTGCACTTTTCGTACAAGTTTTTATAACATTTAATTTAATAGAACGTCTTAACTAAAAACAAGTGCTTACGAGAAAAAAAAATTGAGCTTTAACTAGGGCTACTTTTGTACACAATGAACATTTAATACGTGAGATAGCATGGATGGATTCTTATCTAACGAATAAAACCAAAATGCTCAAAAAAAAAAAAAATCCCAATTTGGGAGTATGATTATAAATAATTGACGGTCTATTTGGTATGAGTCATTTAGAAGGAAAGGGAGGGGGAATTTTATTAGCTGGATTTAAAAGATTTGTAAAAATGGGTTGCAAAATTTTAATATAGAGAAGAGATAAGATAAAAAAAAAATTAATTACAAATGTTTAATCCCATTTTTTAAATTTTTTTTAGACCAACTCAAAAAGAAATTCCCACTCTCAATTTACTTCCCCTCCCCCTCACACCAAACAAGCCCATTTTGGTATCTAAAATGTTTCTCATTCCATGACCCTCTCTGCCATAATTTCAACACGTGCATATTCCACTAGTCAATAATGCCTGAGCTGAGAACTGTGTAAAATCCTACTGTGTGGTAAGAACCTTTCAAATGTTTCTCACCTGTGACAAATTCGCAACTACATGGGATGACTAAATGTTTCCTTTTTCAGATCGCCCTACCTTTTCTAAGCTATCTGCATTGCATTCATTTCGCTTGTGTTTGTTATTGTTGTTGTTTTTTTTTTATGCTTTTATCCCCTTTAAATTAAACACATCTTTTAAGGTTAAGGTACAAATTTATTTGGCAACTATCCATGAAAGAGCATATTTACTTTGAAAGTTTTTTTTAACTCGATTTTGCTCTAAAAGCTTTAAAAATTGACTAAATATGTTGAGCTAGCAATCCACATGTTATCTACTTTTTCTTTGTTAAAGTGACAATTTATCTTAAAAGTTTTAAATCCGTTAATTTTGACCATTAGTTGATTAAATTTGTTGAATTGGCAAGTTCACATATCATCTAATTTATTTTTACTAAGGTAAAAATTTATCTTAGATTTAAAATTCATTTTTTTTAAAAGTTAGATTTAAAATTTATAGAATAAATATTCACCTTAGTAAAAATACTATAGATCACTCGTGGACTGTCTGCTCAATATATTTGGTTAAACTAACGGTCAACTAATGATAAGAGCAAATTTGCTCACTTTTAAAACTTTTAAGGTGAAATTGAGGTAAATACGCTCCTCCGCGAATACTTCAAAGCAGATTTGCACCTTAACCTTATCTTTTATTACTGTTACTAGTTTTTTTAAACTGGCAGGGCAATGTTCAACAGAAATTTTCCTTTGAAAAAAAAATTTAAATTAAAACAAAAAACACCTGATAATTAACTTCGAGTCATGAAGCTAAGCATGGTGGTGGTAGTGTGATACTGATCAATGTTGTGTTTCATCGAATCATTTTCCCACGTCCTTAATTGTACCCATCACTATTTAACAGGTCGCGCAAATATCGGCCATCTGTTCTTTTCTCTAAGGACTCAACTCAAAGAAGCTATTAATAACTAGCAGCCGAGTTCTTCTAAGAAATATTACAAGTGTATTAAAAGAAAAAAAAAAGAAGAAGAAGAAGAAATATTATTATAATTTGATATAGTTGTTGTATTAGTGACGTACGGTACGGAAACCCAAAGGTAACATCCGAGAGTTAAGGCCCAATACATAACGAGCAACGACCCAATCCAGAGGCAGGAATATGGAAATAATTAAATTAAACAAAATTAAATTAAATTAGTGAGATAAGAGAGAAGGAAGAAACCGCCCACTCGAACTGAGACGTTGCCATAACCGCTTGCCTCCATCCATGTTCATGCTTATAAGCCTCTCTTCCTCCTTCGTTAAAACTTTTTGGGTGTCCTCACTTTTGAGCAGTTAACTCTCTGGTAATCGCCGCAATGTCTCTCTCGGACGCTGGTGTTCCTGCTCCATCGTCCTCAACTCCCAGCAGCAGCCGCCAGAAACAGCATTGTCGAAGCAAACGCAAGAAACGTCTCGGCGTTGTCATCGACGACCACAAGGTGTCTTTCAAGCCCAAATACGGCAAACAACCCAACCACCACCACCACCACCACCCTGACTCGGCGTCGCCGATGATCCCCCGCCCATGCACCGAGTGCGGGAAGAAGTTCTGGTCATGGAAGGCTCTGTTCGGCCACATGCGCTGTCATCCTGAACGCCAGTGGCGAGGAATCAACCCACCCCCAAATCTCCAACGACAGCCTCCACCACTGGAGAATCAAAAGCCGGAATTACTGATGACCTCGGAAGACCACGAAGTCGCGGCGGGTCTTTTGCTGCTGGCGAACTCAGAGGCGCCGTCAGCAGCACCGGGGGGCGGACCGTCGTCGTCGACACGGTTCGAGTGCTCAAGTTGCAAGAAGGTGTTTAGTTCACGGCAGGCTCTGGGAGGGCACAGGGCAAGCCACAAAAACGTGAAGGGGTGTTTCGCGAACGAAGAAGAAGATGAGATGACGTCATCGGGGATGATGGTTCTGGAAGGGCACAAGTGTGGGATATGCCTGAGGGTGTTTTCAAGCGGGCAAGCACTGGGTGGTCACATGAGGTGTCACTGGGACAAAGGTGACCCTGAACCACCACCTCTGCTTCTTCATCATCATCAACAAGGGTTTGGGCTTGACCTGAATTTGCCTCCACCTACCACTCTTCCATATGATTCATCTTCCTCCTCTCCCTTCACTCTGGATTTGAGATTGGGACTTTAGTAGTTGTAATATGTTCAATCTCTGATATATTCCTACTTACTCATATATATACAGCAGTAATTTGTTTAGGTCACAAATTAAATTCATTACTATACTCTTTGTCTGGATCATATAATGTACTATTTGTATTTGGAAATTCATATATAGTTCACCTCAATCCTTTTTTACTGCTCTTATATGCTTGAATAATGGTCAGTCAAATTGATTTACCATCTCAACGCACTAATAACTTCGCCCTCGCCTTCCTCATATAATTTATGTCTGCTCTCAATATATAGAGGATGCTATTGATACTACACACACATATTGTTCTATTTCTGCTGGTTTTGATGTAAATTTGCGAGCTGTTGATGAGGATATTCAAGTCTATATGAACTAGGAATTGTTTTTCTTCTTCTAAATTTCTATTATAAGAATAGGATCATTTGGGTAAGTATTCGGATATATCTTACTTTAGTTTAACAAAATATCACATGTAATCCGCTATCAAGGGATCGGAATGCTTTTTGTTTCAAAAAACATTTTGGATCAAAAAAATAGCTTTTATATATGAACATCCATCCTTCAATTACTTTTTCAAATAGATATATCTATCATCAATAGCTTTGATATTTTCTTCTCTTATTTTCGCCTGGGATTTACTTTCTAAGCAGTAAGCATATCATATATTGAATTAGGGGCATACGGCAGCGGCATCATTGTGCAGTGGAAGAACTTCAGGTTGTAGGTTATTACATGTGGGTAATTTCTTTAAATAAGATTTGCAAGCTCAATATATATATATATATATATATAATATGATCCAATCCTTTAAAATGTTTATGTATGTTCATTCAATTCTGAAATTTGCAAATTCTAATAACAAACATAGAATCGATTAGATCTAAAGCTAATGTACTTGCTGATCCATCAGCTTAGCTAGAGCTTGAATTCTAATAAACTATGTTCGAACCTAACGAGAATACTGTGCTCAGCTCATAGAACCGGTGTAGGAAGTGTCTTCTTCTTCTTCCTTTTTTTTTTTTTTTTAAGTTTTTAATATAAGCGAAAGTACATAGTATACATGGACTGCCATTGGGCTTCCCTGGGGATTTTTGGATCTTATTGAACGCAGGAGCCCAGTGTGCAAAAGGAGAGAATATATTCAAACATATGTGTAGAAAATGATGAAAACATAAACACATGCACCGGTAACTGATGAAAGCTTTAAAAAAAACAAGAAGAAGGAAAAAAAAAAACAGATACATGGGAGATAAAAACGGGCGTGACTCATTCGCTGCCCTCCTTTTCTTGTTAGGGCACCGTTTGGGTGCCAAAACTCAGTTTCTATTTTTTTTTAAAAAATGGCATTAAGTGTCTCAAAGTGTTTTTTTAGTATCATTTAGAATTCTAAAATATTATTTTAGTTTCCTAAAATGGTATTGTTCCACTTACCAATCTAATTAATATTATGTTAGTATCACTCAATATTAAAGTATTTTTTTTTACCATTATTTGATATCTTAAACAAATTTTTAGTGCATCAAACACCTTAAAACATCACACAAAAAACTAATTTAAAAATATTAAGTGTAAATGGTAAAATATTTTTGGTGTTGTATGTATTCAAAATTAGTTTAAGATATTGAATACGTCTAAAAAAATAATTAGGTGTGCTAGCAGTTAGATATTGAGTGATACTAATAGAATATTTTAGATGGATAAGTGGACCAAAAATTATTTTATGATATTAAAATAATATTTTAGGATTTGGTGATACTAAAAAAACATTTTGAGACACTTATGCCATTTTTCAAAAAAAAAAAAACAAAAGCTGAATTTTGACATTAAAACAATGTCATATCCAAGAAAAGGATGGCAGCGGACAACTCTTGCAAATAAGAGAAGCAGCACCTGATAAAAACAGGCATGGATGGGATATTAGCAACCAACAAGCAAGAGGCAGTCTAATCAAAGAAATTAGGGAAAATCATATTTTGGTCCCGACCAACAAAATATACGACAAAACGATTTTGTGAAATCATGTAATTGCAAAAAAGTTCCATGGAACTTTTTTACAATTAATTCACCATGATAAATGTCCCTTTTGCCCATATTCATCATCTAATAGACAAAAAACAGACAGAAGAAAATCATATTGCGCGCTGGAAATGGATGAAGTGAGAAAAGCTTATTTTAGCGCCAAGTCACTATTCATCCATATGTAATATTCATTTTTCCATGTATTTGATGTTTGGTTGATATTTTCTCTTCATCATTTCAACATTTTAAGAGGGTTGATGCATTAAATGTGTTTTTTCTTATAAAAAAGCTATCTTTTTTTTTTTTGCATTAAATGATGAATGGGGATAGGTTTGTTGGCTTTAAAATGATGACATTTGTTGTCCCCTTTGATGTTTGTGAAATTTCAAGGATGTGGATGTGTGTCTTAAAGTGATAGCCTTTATTTGGAAACATTTATTTAGGGTTTACATGTTAGAGAATGGAATGCTCTATTTTGGGGTTAATGCTGTATGTTTTTGCAAGTTAAGGGCAGAGAAATGAAGCAGATGTAAAAAGCTATAACTTTGAGACTTGATATGCGAGAGAGAAAAAAGTTGTTAATGGGTTCACTTATAGTTGTCATTGTTTTTGATAAAGTTGTTAATGACAAGTGTATGTGATAGTTAAATGGTATAGTTGTGTCATTATAACATCTGATATATTGAGTTTGAAAAAGTTGTCAATGGAGGTAGATGTAGTTGTCATGAAGGGCACCGATAGTTGTTAATGACAAGTGTATGTAATAGTTAAATGGTATAGTTGTGTCATTAGAACATCTGATCTACTAAGTTTGAAGTTATCAATGGAGGCAGATGTATGTAATTGTCATGAAGGGCACTCATAGTTGTTAATGACAAGTGTATGTGATATTTAAATGATATGTAGTTAGAAAGTCTGATGTACTGAATCTGAAAACGTTGTCAAAGGGTCAGAGATAATTGTCACCAATGGCACCGATAGTTGTTAGTGAGAACTTTATGTGATGATTAAATGTTATAGTTGTGGTTGGTTGCTATTTTGGACTGGCTTGCAAATTTGTGATATGCTTTTGGCTAATTTTTGGTACTTTTTCGCATCAGTAGTGTGAATTAATCATCATGTGGTGAGGGTTTTGTTGTTGGAACATCTATTGTATGAGTCTGAAAAAGTTGTCACTAGGGTCAGATATAGTTGTCACTACGGGCACTGATAGTTGTTAATGACAACTTTATTTTGCAGGATGACATTGATCATGGATAGCACGTCTCAGAAGAATCTGTTATGCTTTGTTCATATTGGGATGAGGTTTGTAGTTAATGATGGTAGTGGTGCAACATATGTTTGTGGTACGGTGAGATCTATAATTATTGAGGAAGGCATAAGGCATGCACATTTGAGAACAATAATTTCATCGATTGTGGGAGCAGAGAGTGACATAATTCGTATGAAATTTACAATGTCAGTTAATACAATGACATTTGTGGACCTTGTAGATGATGAGGGGGTCCAACATTTAATTAATTTTAACTCAGAAAGTGGGTATGTATATGTAGATGAAGGAGAAAGTGAATATTACAATTTAGGGGCAGCAAGGGATGATCCAATATATTACCAGTATGAGTAAGTATTAATTCATTTAAGAAAGTAACATGTCAATAAGGCGTTGTGTAGTTGTGATTTATACATATTAAACTTGTAATTGTTGTGCAAGTTAGATAACTGGTTAGGATGTTGGGATGGAATTTCAGAGAACATGTTGAATAAAGATTCACCTTCCATGGCATGCAATGTCAATATGATATTGACAGGAATACCTAAGATGAACTCAACAAAGTGGAAGGATTTGCTAATCAGGGAGGGACAAGTTTTCGTCAATATGGATGCCCTTAAGCAAACATTGTACAAGTACAACATTGCCCAAATGTTTGCATACAAGCATGTCAAAAACAATAAGGACAAGATCATCATGAAATGCATGGTTTATGGTTGTCCATGGTATATAGGAGCTTATTCAATAGGAGAAAAGAAGGGCAAGGCCAAGGGGAAAAAGAAAATGGAGCTTTATGAAAAGAAAGTTATGGAAAAGATGATTGTGAACTACAATTGTCATGTGTTTTTAAACTTGTGTGTCTGATGGTTTTGTCTTGTTGTCATGATGATTGGTTTTTTTTCCTTCCACAATGAAAATGCTTTTTTGACATTGTGCACGTTGTTAAACCAGTTTTATTGGAGGACGAGTTCGTTGTTTAGAAAGATGTGATATGGGCAAAGGTCCATGTGCAACAAGACATGTGAGTTAGTTATATTCAATCTCTACCTTATACCATTATGTGTGGTTTTCTAATGTAATCTCATGGTATTTGTGATTGAAAGGACTCGTGTGGGGTGCATGTTATTCCTAGATTCATATATGGGATGGTTCTATCTAGGGTGATGCTGGCTACATAATGCCATTCTACTCAGCCGAAGACCTTCATGAAATCAAGATTGGTGTACTGTGGTGGCTTGTCAATCATCCTAACAACATGGAATGAGAGAAAGTGATGGCTTTGGTCAAAGGCAAGAATGTTACAAAGTGAGCCAAATAGAACTTACCAGCCTAGAAATATGTTTTCTTAATGTTTTTAATTGTTGCCCACTAGTTGTGTAAATGGCTTAAGTGCTAAAGACACTTGTTTTGTGAATGCTGAAATTGTTTTAGTTTAAACATGATGATAATGTTAACTTTGGATTATAGACATTATGCCAAGCTTTGTATTCAACTTGTTATCATTAATGTCAATCAATGTTTCACAACTTATGATTGTATCAATGGAATCACAATGTTAGGTCAGTGTGTGATTTTTAGGAACTTTTATTAATACAGGTGGTGCCAGTTACAAGTTAATGGGGGGCCATTGACAACTCAATGTGCCTCCACTAACAAGTCAATGTCCTTCGTTGATAAGTCATTGTGTGCCATTGACAAGCTAATGTGGTCAAGTTGGAAAAATTAAAGTGTTGTGTAAACAACTCCATCAGGGTCCATTCACAACTCAATGTGCCTCTGTTGACAAGTCATTGTAGCCCATTGACAAGTCAATGTGTTCAAGTAGTTGGAAAAATCAAAGTATTGAGTAAACAACTTCATTAGGGACCATTGACAACTCAATGTGCCTTTGTTGACAAGTCATTGTGGCCCATTAACAAGTTAATGTGGTCAAGTAGTTGGAAAAATCAAAGTGTTACGTAAACAACTCCATCAGAGGCCATTGACAACTTAATGTGCCTTCGTTGACAAGTCATTGTGGCCCATTGACAAGTCAATGTGGTCAAGTTGGAAAAATCAAAGTATTGTGTAAACAACTCCATCAGGGAATATTGACAACTCAATGTGTCTTCGTTGACAAGTCATTTTGGCCCATTGACAAGTCAATGTGATCAAGTTGGAAAAATCAAAGGGTTTCTTAAACAACTCCATCAGGGGCTATTGACAACTCAATGTGCCTTCATTGACAAGTCATTATGGCCCATTGACAACTCAATGCACTGTCATAGCTAAACCATGTGTTTCTCAACAACCATACTAGCTTTTACAATTGACAACTATGACTTGTAGAGCCAATGGGATACTTGTACTCAATAACCACGTTATATGAAGGAAAGGAATATAAGTTAATACAATACGGTGTTTACATTGACAACTGCCTAAGCATGAGTTAACAACTTTATATGCCTTTGCTGACAGTTGATGACCTACATTTACCAATTGCATTTACATCATAATATAGAAGCAACATAAATAAGAGTTGGATATAGGCTGATTTTATATCAATATCCAACTTTTATTTACAATTCAAGATTCATGTACATTCTATCTAAACATTGTGACAGACTAATTCACAAAGCATAAGGCCTGGATCTAGTGTTACACATTTCAAAAGAGATTTAGACAAAAAGAGGTATAAGTGTAATATACACCACCTAAAACAATTCTAACGCCACCATCCTAATCAACTCGGATTAGGATTCTTACAAGTCTTGATAGTGTGCCTGGCCTCATTGCACCTACCACAATGATAAACTATTTTATCTTGAAATTGAGACTCAATCCTCCTCTTCTTTGATCTTCCCAAAGGCCTTCTTGTGATTGGCAACTCAGGCAATGTTTGTGTCAACATATCAGTGACTATTAAAGCATCAACACGTGGTTGATCATGTATTGCTACAGGCTTCATTAAAAATACATATATCTTTTCTTGGGTTATGTAACCGCCCTACTATGAACAAAGCATAACAGATTCTTCTGAGACATGCTATCCATGATCAATGTCATCCTACAAGATAAAGTTGTCATTAACAACTATTGGTGCCTGTAGTGACAACTATATCTGACCCTTGTGACAACTTTTTCAAACTCATACAACAGATGTTCCAACAACAAAACCCTTACCACATGATGATTAATTCACACTACTGATGCAAAAAAGTACAAAAAATTAGCTAAAAGCGTATCACAAATTTGCAAGCCATTCCAAAATAGCAATCAATTACAACTATAGCATTTAACCATCACATAAAGTTGTCATTAACAACTATCGGTGCCATTGGTTACAACTATCTCTGACCCTATTGACAATGTTTTCAAATTCACTACATCAGATTTTCTAACTACATATCATCTAAATATCACACATAGTTGTTGTTAATAACTATCGGTGTCCTTAATGACAACTACACCTGCTTCCGTTGACAACTTCTTCAAACTCAATTCATCATATGTTCAAATGACACAACTATACCATTTAATTATCACATATACTTGTCATTAACAACTATCAGTGCATTTCATGACAACTACATCTGCCTCCATTGACAACTTCTTCAAACCCAGTGCATCAGATGTTCTAATAACACAGCTATACCATTTAACTATCACATATACTTGGCATTAACAACTTTATCAAAGGCAATGACAACTATAGGTGAACCCATTAACAACTTCTTTTCTCTTTCACACATCAAGTCTCAAAGCCATAACTTTTTACACCTGCTTCATTTCTCTGGCCTTAACATGCAGAAACAGAGCAGCATCAACCCCAAAACAGAGCATCCTATTTTCCAACATGTAAACCCTAAATAAATGTTTTCAAATAAAGGTTATCTGATATGATGTTGTAATATGAATGTGAATTAGGGATTTAATTAGGGGTTTAAGTGGCTTAATTAGAGTAGAGGTTTATTAGCTGAGCGGCGCCTTTGCTGTTACTATTTTGTCTGGCGCCTCTGTGATGTTGTTATTCCGTTATTTCTGTTATTCCCTACTTCCCTCAATCTACCTATATAAATAAGAGAGGAGCACCCATTGTAATTCAGATATTGACACATTAGTAAATAATAACCTTGCGCGTGATTATGTTTTCTCTCTTCTCTCTCTAACCCTCTGTCTTCTACCTTCTGATTCTCTTCCCTCTTCTATCTTAATTCTCAAAAAATCCCAAAATACCTACATTCAATTTACTATATTCATATCAGTGGTATAAGAGCCTTTGATTCTTTACCTTGGATTATCATTCCACTATCTTCCAAATTGAATGGCAAATACCAAATCCCAAGAAATTTCAAGATCCACCAAAAATTCAACAAACATAGATGAGTGAGTTTAGGCACTGGAGCTGAAGTTAGAATCGGTTGACACACTCCACAAATCTGTTCAAGGTTGCCACGATGAATTGCAACACGTTCAGCGTGGGTTACAAGAGAATGGCGATCACTTCACCCAGGAGTCACTTCATACAGAAACTCAATCAAATCGTGCAACAGAGGATTCAAGAAAATCAAGATTTGTCGCTATGAGGCACCAAAAACCATGAACAGCCTGGGAATGGAAGATCTGGCCACCAATGCGCAACACAATTCACCAAAATTGAGTTCCCACATTTTCAAGGACATGATATCGAATCCTAGTTGCTCAAAGTGGAGCATTTTTTCACACTCAATAAGATTCCAGATGCTGCGAAAGTCACTTGGGCCTTTGTGCATCTTAACAAAGCAAGTTTTAAGTGGCATGTGACGGCGGAGAAGAGATGGGAAGCCCCATCGACCTAGGCCACATACTTAAAGATGTTGAGAGATGCTTTCAGCCTACCGTGTGAGACACCCATGACAGATTTCAAACACTTACATCAGACTGGTACTGTGGCAGAATATAACCTTCAGTTTGACTCGATTTCAGCCAAACTAGACTTGATGGAAGCGCACATCGTTGATGCATATATTGGCTCACTAAAGGATGAGATTGTTGATTTAGTTCAACTATTTCGCCCAAGAACCTTGCAAGAAGCTCGTCAATTAGCTTGCACTCAAGAGATTGTAGTCAATTGGAAAAGTGCAAGATATAATAGCAAGAAGCCACAACAATCACATGCAAGCAACCAGCCGGCGCAACCTACTCTAAACACCCAAAATTCCAGTTTTGTCCCCAGGGCTATTACATGGCCCGTGAAGGTTCTCACAGCCGAGGAAGAAGTAGGACATTTTCAGGAAAACAGAGACGTGATGACTCTTGGCTCTATTCATAAGGTTTTTTTTTTGAGTGTAGTAGAACCTAATGAAGATACAAAGATGAAAAGCAAAATGTAGGAAGATGCGAAAATTACTCTTGGTATTAATGGGTCCTCAATATTTGACTTGGTTCAAGGTTTACAGGATTTTTCATGCCTCATGGACATGTGTGAGACCGGGAAATAGACACCAAGTGATAATGGGTCCCAGTCATTAACATGCAAACAAATCTTTCTGTTTGACCCTGTTTCCAGTACTACTCAGCCTGTTTCAAGCACTATTTCTCTATATAATGGGTTCCAGCTGGCTAGCACTTTCTCCAAGTCATAGGAAAATTTCAGTAAAACCACATTACATGAGTGTATGGGCTTCGCTTTTGCAAGAAATGGCCCAAAGTTGTTGCTGTAATGGTTTTTACCCAACATGCTGCTGCAAAAATGGCACTCACCTATTCAATTTTCTCCTACACGTATTCTGCTGCAAACTTGGTTCAGGGGAGGGTTGATCAAAATGCTAATTGGGTCTAGATTGGATTTACTGCTTTTGTTTGTTCCATAATCAAACAAGTGAATTGTACTTGTGGGTAGCAACTAGCAGCAATCAAGACAGAGAGTTCTCCACTGTCAAGAAGAAATCTTCCAGAATTTATACTCTCTGTTTTGTGACTTCAGAGTTGTGATGTTTTGTTGTCAGCCATCCTTGAGGGCAAGGATGTTTCAAAGGGGGGTATTGATATGATATTGTAATATGAATATGAATTAGGGATGTAATTAGGGATTTAAGTGGCGCAATTAGAGTAGAGGTTTATTAGCTGAGCGGCACCTTTGCTGTTACTATTTTGTCTGGCGCCTCTGTGATGTTGTTCCGTTATTTCTGTTATTCCCTACTTCCCTGAATC
>JBAGKO010000008.1:20926238-20941062 GCA_037177275.1 Acacia concinna
CCAAATGGAAAAGGCAGTATACTATGCCTGGTGCCCGGCCTTGTCTAATGTTTGACCCGGCCTGAACATGCCCAAATAATTTATGGACTGATTTTTTAAAGTTGGGTTGGACGCTTTTTTGTTGGACTTGGGTGGGCATTGCAGCATCATGAACACCCATAATACGCACACACATATATAAGGTGCAAATGGATGGCAAGATCAACAACGTACGATTAATCCTCAGCAATTAAGAAAGTTTGGCCTTCGTTTTCCAAGAGGGACCCAAATTAAAGAAAGCATCCATCTAATATAGTAATTTAAGTTTTTGGAGATTCACGGCGTCAATGAACTCAACCAATGAAACACACCGGAATCTTTTTCACTGCCTCAACTTGGATGTTAGTTGTTAAACACGTAGAAAATTGAGCCACTTCACCCTCACTATGGACATGGCTGCCATTATAAAAGTTATATTTTATTTTATTTTCGATTGAAAAGCTATATTTTATTTTAATCTTGAATATAAAATCTTTGTCCACTTAATTTGTCTCCTAAATTTATAATTTTTACTTAAAGGTATCCACATATTTAGAAGGCAGGGAATTATATTTTAGTGAAAAAAACACTCACTTATTATACAAAACTAACATAACTTTTTTAATATAATTAGACATCTAGTTTTTATATTATGTCTTAAATATAATATATAGTTGATTTTTTTAGAGAATTAAAAAAAAAATTAAAGTAAACATATAAATTTATTATTTTTTAACTACTTAATTTAATTTATAAACTAATATAAAATTTAATAATATACTCCCTCCAGCCCGTTGATTTTTGTAGAGAATTTTAAGAAAATTATAAGAAAGTTAATTACATTATTTAATCATATGATATATTGTGTTTTATTACATTATATATTAGTTTATAAGTCAAACAAAATAATTTGAAGAAAAACAAAAAATTTTAATGTTTTAAAATAATGTAATTAGCTTTTTTAGGATTTTCTAAAAAAATCAATAAGAGTATTACATATCATACGCTGCATAACTTCCCGTTGTTTAACTTTTACGGTGTGTTTGGATGGAGAGAAAAAAGGGAAAAAATAAATATCAGGTTTAAAAATTTTTATAAACAATAAAAAAAATTTTACTATTTTTAAAAATTTTCTGCTCTAATTTTTTTTCCACTGCAACTTTCTCTTATATATGGGGTTAGAATTAAATATAGTAACATGCACGCTTGCTTTTCGCCGATTTCGTGTAGACGTACGCAATCTGTCGCGTCTAGATTTTTACTAACACTAAATTTGTAGGATCGCCACGTGGCAGATGGAGATGAAGCTAATTTAACCCTCTCACCCTCAACTTGAACATTCTTAAACTTCGCTACTATATTTATTAATTCACACACACATTGGCGCAGATAGGTGACTGAGAGATCCTAACAACGTCATTACCCTGTTTTCTTTTTTATATTTCCAATTCCATATTATATCATACCCTTCCTTGTCTTGCTTACTCTCACATCCTATTCCTCCCACGCGTCAATATATTCAGATATACCTTTGAGTTCTTCCTCCATTAGTCGACTAAGCTCTCATGGTTTTACTCTGCTCAGTACTGTCCTTAATTTGTCAGCCCAAACCAGCGCCATATCTTTAATCCCTTTCCCATTTCTATGTAGCTGATCATCGATCACTTGTGGATCTTATCACAAATCTTCCAAAGGCAAGTCTTTAATTAATTACTGTTTGTTCTTAATTCTCTCGATTTACGGGCCCACCTAACGCGTGAAACACTCCGCCTGGGGAGTACGGTCACAAGACCGAAACTCAAAGGAATTGACGGGGAAAGAAACTAACACTGTTCTTGATTGTTTTTTCTTACCATGAGGTTATATTCTGTGCTTTATTTCACCCCATCTGTACAAATGTTAAGGTTTCCAAGAGAAGACTCGTCCCTTTTTCATGTATATATTTTCACTACTTCTTGTCAAAAACCTTCTTGTTTTTTTTTGAACCAAGTATTCATAAGAGAATGATACTTGGCTTCGTTCCACCTTCAACTTCATGCTTTCAATAGAAACAGTCTGTTTTTCGGTGAAGAGATTCAAACCCTTCTTTAATTTGATGGGATTTGGGAGAGAGATTTTCCTATTTATCTTTTCTTATATCATTCAATGTCACGTGTGTGTGTAGGATCTACCAGGAGATCACGTTGAGGTGTAAGCAACATGGAATATGGTGCTGCCTTAGTACGCAACAATTCAGCATTTGAGATCATATCAGAAAGCACTATCACTGCCTCAGTTTCAGAAGGGGATTACATTGACGAGCTCTTCGCACATGGTTGCTGGCTGGAAACCACTGGAGGATCATACAATCTTACAAATCCTCCTTCTCCCATCAATAATGACCCTAATCTGCACAATTATTGGACACCCTCCTCAGACCCGAATCACCACCACCACCACCAGATATCACAGGTAAGCAATTTCCCATTCTTATTCCAATCCGGAAGCTTCGTGGTTGCTAGCACTGAAGTGGGCAAAAGATGGTGGATTGGACCAAAGGCAAATCCTGGACCATCTTCCTCAGTCAAAGAAAGATTAGTTCATGCCGTGGGGTTCCTAAGAGAATCCACCAAAAATACCAACTTGTTTCTTCAGATATGGGTGCCCACTAGGAGATCAGAGGCAACATATTCATCCCCAGTTGATGATCCAAACTGTAATAAGAATCTTGAATATTACCGACATGCTTCCAAAGGTTATTATCATCATCATCAGTTGGCAGCTGCCGAGGAGGAATTTTCTGCAGAAGAGTTTCGAGTTGTCCTAGGAAAGTTGCCTGATGATCATCATAATCAGCGGACTACCCGCACTAGTGTTCGGTTTTTCAAAAGCCACGAGTATGTCTCTTACATAAATTATGCACTTCTGCACTACGATTTGCGTGGATCGTTGGCCCTTCCTGTGTTCGAGCGAGGCAGTGGGACTTGCCTTGGCGTTGTAGAGATCATAATGACCAATCACTACATGAACTATTATCCACGGATTGACAATGTCTGCCATTCTCTCCAGGTTTTAATTTATTCTTCTTCTCTCCAACAGTCTTCTTCTATATACTTTCCTATCTAGCCAGTGAAACGTCTCTTATTTTAATAATTAATAACCCAAAGAGAGAGAGGCACCAGTAACTACCAACATCTTCAAATTTATCATCTTCTGTTTTAAACGCAAAAATCACGCACTATGAGATTTAAGGAATGAATGAAATCATTATAAAGTCTTGCAACAAGAGTAAATGAAACCTGGTGTTAACATTTGTAACGGAATTAACTTGCATTGTCACTTACAATTACTTTTTGGTGTTGCATTCATTTTTGAGACCTCATAATGATTTTCTTTTGTTTTTTCCCTTTAATTAATACCATTCTAGGGCTACTTAACGATTATATTGCAATATATATACTTGATCTGAAAGCTGGATTGTTACGTCTGTTGTGCAATAGCAAAAAGGAGAAAAGAAACACAAGTATATATGTGCTTAATGGATTGATCGATCAGCGTCATAGTGTTTTTACATTAAATTAAAAATAAAGTGCAACACACACCCACACATATATAACCTCTCTCAAATAAGCATATTGATCTGCGTGCAGACTGTTGATTTTAACAAGAGCACTTGCCAGAACCTTATTTCTCCAGTTATGAAGGTATGAGATATCTAGTGAGCTCCTGAGTCAAACTAGATTATATACACAAGATTACTTATATGAATAAGTTTTGGTTGCTTTTACAGGTATATGACGAGTTGCACCAAGCTGCACTAAATGAGATAGTAGAGGTATTAACGTCTGTGTGTAAGGCACATAATTTGCCTTTAGCTCTCACTTGGTCACCCTGCGCCCAACAAGGTAAGGCTGGATTATGTCCCAACGACAACTTAGTAGGTTGTTTGTCCACCGTGGAATCTTCCTGCTACGTGGCAGATTTAGAGCTGCTTGGTTTCCAAGAAGCCTGCTCTGAGTACCACCTTCTTAGAGGGCAAGGCATTGTCGGCACCGCCTTCAACACCACCAAGCCATGCTTTGCAACCGACATAACTGCCTTCAGCAAAAGTGAGTATCCTCTCTCTCACCACGCCACCATGTTTGGGTTGCGTGCCGCGGTCGCTATCCCCCTCCGCAGTGTCTACACCAGAGCCGCCGCTGATTTTGTGTTGGAGTTTTTCATACCCAAGAATTGCCACGACGGCGAAGAACCAAAGCAGATGCTGAATTTGTTGTGTTTTGTGGTGCAACAAGCTTGCCGGAGCTTGCAAATTGCCATGGACGACAAACAGATAGAGGAGGAAGAAGAAGAGTTCACGTTCACAGTCGGAGATATGTTGGCTGCTGCGGCGGCGGCTTCATCATCGAAAGGTGGCAGTGGGGCCCATCACAAAGAAGAAACTCTAGAGTTTGGGTCTAACTTTAACTTAGAAAAAGAAGCGTCGTGTTCAAAAGAATCGTCGTGGATTGCTCATATGATGGAGGCTCAAACCCAACGCAAGGGTAAAGGCGTGTCGGTGGTGTCGTTGGAATACATAGAAGAACCAAAACAAGAGTTCAAAGTCACAACCAACTGGGGATTCTGCAATGATAATAATAACAATGGCCAGACATTTTCAGATTATGGACAAGTTCATCACTCGAATTCATCTGCAGCAGCATCATCCAGAGCGATCGGTGTAGAGGGCGGAGGAGAATCTTATGCTTTTGGCGACGGCAGCGGACAGCGATCATCTTCCGGTGGCAGAAAATCAGTCGAGAAGAGACGAACCAAGTCCGAGAAGACTGTCAGCTTGCCACTTCTCCGGCAGTACTTTGCCGGAAGCCTTAAAGATGCTGCCAAGAGCATAGGCGGTATGCATAATACTTATTCTCGTACAATTAATAATCTTGTACTTAAATTATGATTCCCAATTAACCTGAATTGATTGTGTTTAATTTTCAGTGTGTCCGACGACTCTTAAAAGGATATGCAGACAACATGGGATTACGAGGTGGCCTTCGAGGAAAATAAAGAAGGTAGGACACTCGTTAAGGAAACTTCAGCTTGTGATCGATTCAGTACAAGGAGCTGAGGGAGCCATTCAGATCGGTTCTTTCTACTCCAGTTTGCCAGAGTTGAGCTCCACAAATTTGTCGTATGGCACAGGTCCTTCTCAATTATCAGACATCAGAGACCATTCTAAGAAGCTACATAATAATGTTCATCGTCCGGAGCACGGCTTCTACAGCCACCACGGCGGCGCAATACTTAAGTCTCCACCCTCTTCTTGCAGTCAGACTTCCACTATCATCAACACGTCTGCCGTGTCTAGCGGAGATGTTTTGATGGCAGAAAACCTAGAAGCTTCCCTCAAGAGAGCTCATGAACAGCAACCATTATCACTTGGCGAGCATCCTAGTACTGTTGAGGTTTTACCTCCGCTACGGTTGCCTGAAAATAGTAGTGGGTGGAACAACGCACGAGAAGGCGGCGCTTTTAGGGTAAAAGCTACATTTGGGGATGAAAATATTCGTTTTAGCTTGCAACCAAATTGGGGTTTCAGAGAATTACAAATGGAGATCGCAAGAAGATTCAATGTAGATGATTTAAGCAACATTAGTGTGAAGTATTTAGATGAAGAAGGCGAGTGGGTTCTTCTAACATGTGATGCTGATCTTGAGGAATCTAAAGACATATATCGTTCATCAAAGAGCCGAACAATGAGGTTCGCCTTGTTTCAAGCTTCGCCATTAAATCTAGCGAGCAACAATTTTGGCAGCAACAGCTCATCCTGAGCTTCATGATCATGTGAAGGTTCGAGCCAGCCAAATAAAAATCTTTCTTATGCTTTTAGTTTAAATAGAAGTGTCTGAGATTTATTGTCGTTTTCACACTAGTAACAAAGAGAAGAGAGAACCCATATTATCATCCATTAGTATCTTGATCGATTTGTAACATCATACCAAACATGCCACGTCATAAAACAACGTTCAAGTATTAAGCCTTCATTATACCCATGTTCATTGGCTGAGCTGTATCAAGCATGGAATTAAAAATCGGGCCAGATCGACTGGTTCAGACCAGAAACTGGTAAACCAGCCACTTGTCTGGTTCGGTCTCGTAAAATTTGTAGGGTTGAATCGGACTGGGTGACCCAGTGCGATCCGGTTCAACCCGGCGTAACCCGAAGGGGACACAGTTACCTCAATTTAAAAAAAAAAATCAGTTTCTCAGATTCTCCCTTGGCTTTCTCAGACCAATTTTCACTCTGCTTCGTTCTCACCATGTTGTAGTCAAATGGGTCATCCAGGTAGTCTAGAAGAGAGAGAGAGAGATTCTTGCTTGAGTTCTCCTTCAGTTCCTCCATTACTTTAGATAAGTTTCTTTCTAAAGTTCTACTTTAATCCCCTAATGTCTCAATGTTGTTGTAAAGACCATAAAAAAATCGACTTCGAATGTAAAGCAGTGTGGGACAACAACGTGTCAGCTTCCATAGTAGCATAAGGAAGTTCTCCCATGGAAGCAGAGAATATAAAGCTGAAAGAAGTAGATGGGCGACGAAAGAAAAAGATAAGCCAAGAAGGGAGAAGAAACAAAATGAAGAGGCTGGAGTCAGGTTCAAAATAAAGTAGCTGAATATTATTAAAATATAAGATGAAAAAGACATGAGAAATGATGAAAGGATCATATGGAGTCTTATGAACCAATAGATAATTGGGGATATTTTTTAACCTTTGCATATTTGGAGATTATATCCTACAAAATGTAGCAGTATCCTATTTAAATGACAATGAGACTTTTTATTTTGTCAAAACATAAAGCTGATGGGATTATACATTGATTTAGGAGCATAAGTTTTACTTCCAATCAATTAATTATTGTGAAATGAATTTTTTTATGATTTTTATTAGGAATTTACATTTTCACTTAGATAAGTATTGTGTTTTTAATTTATAAAAAAATTATTTTATTTAGAATTTCATACTAATAAGCCTAAAATATTGACTTTTTCGTCGGTTTAGTTCCAGTTTAGTTATCCAGTCTGATCCACTGACCCTTGACCCAGTACCTCATCCGGTTCACTAACCAATCTAGTTTTTAATACCTTGGTATTAAGAGGATTGTATTTTTATTTGTTAATTTATCGTTTTCATTTAATAATTGTAGGTATTCATTGTTTATGAATGATTATTAATATGCTCCATGTATAAACACAGAACCAACATGTTAAAGAAAAAAAAAATAAAACTTTAAGATGGGTAAATTAAATTTAAAGGCTTTACTCATACTCTTGGATTGCATGATTTTATTTTATTTTATTTTTGGAAACTTCCGGCACGTGTGACTGATAAGACTCATCTTAATGTGTATATAGACTTAGATAGAGTAGTTGTCATGTTCATGATATAATATGTATGATTTATTCAAGATTGAAGCAATTATTATTTGGCGGATTTCAAGAAAGGAAATTGATTGTCTCACCATCTTAAAGAGACTTCGTTTCAATGGCTATCCGAAAATCATCTATAAGTAGAACGCAGAGCTCATGAAATAGTAAAGGGTAAGACCAAATAACTAGTGAAATCCAATATTGGACCATAAAAGTAATCTTAGATACCTCAATGTTATCCTAAAATACTTCTATCACTTTTATAATACAAGGCATTTCAATTGTATCACGAGAAATAAAAAAATGGCAGTTAAATAATTTAATATGTTCTAACATATAATTTTTTTTTCACGTGTCCTTTTTGGGAAATGTATTTAGTTATGTTGGGAATGCTACTTTAGAGAGAGAGAGGGAGATATAATGAGTAAACAAAGTTGGAAGTGGGTATTAATCAGAGGGGCAAAACAAGAAAAAGAGCATTAATTAAATTAGAGGTGACATATACTTTAGACCATGCCTTCTACAGTCCTGTAGAAGTGTCATATATTGTAAATCAGAGGGAGTAAAGAAAATATAATGTTTGAAGATGATATAAACCCCTAATTTAATTATTTGAATGAAACCATAAATCCCAAAAATATTTGTTCTGGGATAAAATAAATTAATTCAATTATCCCCAATCCTGCATTATTTCCAGAGTTTTGCTTGAGAGCATTGTTGAAATTTTGTTACTTCGATTGACAAATTATTATATTTGGAAAATTTCTTTTCTATATCTGGATGGAAAGAAGAGAGAAAAATTGTTTTGCTTGGGGGATATATATCTGAAAACTTATATAAATAATAAATAAATTACTATTTCGAGAGGTTTCTCTCACATTTTATTTCCCTTTTAATTTGATAGTGAGGTCAAATATACGTCTTAGCTTTGCTGTCTTGCACTTGTTTACCCGTAATTGAAATTCTTAATTGTAAGCTGCTTGGTTAATTGTTAGGCGCGTACAGTTTGATCTATACAAGTATATAATCTGCATTGATGTGGTCAAGATATTTGAGTGACCTAAAATTCGCGACATTACATATGAATGTGAATGTTGTCTAAAATCAGAACAATATTTAATAAGCACTATTTAAATGAGAAAAATCGCATTAATGTACACATTATAGAGTAAAATTAAGTTAAAAGTTCTTTCGTATGGTAAATTTGAAAGATTTCACTTACACACGTTATAATTATCATGAATAAGAATCTTAAATTCATTGTTACATTCAATTCTTAATACACCAATGTATAATTGTCCAAAATAAAATATCAACCTTCATTATAAAATGTTATGTTGAAAAGATGCTGAAGTTTGAGACTTTTTTAGTCAGAAAACAAAAGTTGACTGGACCTAGTGAACACCAACTACTCTCTCCAGTTCTAAATATAAAACTTAATTTAGTGTCACAAAAATAGGTCTTATATTTAGGAACGGAGAGAGTATAATCATTTTTGCCTCCCAAGTTGCCTAGTGAAGACTAATTCATGCAATCCTTGTTCTGATTTCGCTATGTTTCACCCATAATAAATTTGAAGAGTAAATAGAAATATTTTACTAGTTAAAAGAAGTAACAGATATCAAAATAGTGATAAAGGCTTAATCTAAACCTAAATGCACAGGGCCAGAATGTTTTACAAGTTAATAGGTGCGTTTTACATGCCCTACGGAATCAAGCATATGGTATAGTATTTGTCAAGGTCAGAACTACAACATAACATAGATCAATAACCATGGAATGAAGTTGCTCTAACACTATATACATAAAACTATAGTGACAGAAGATAATCATAATCTCCAGAATAATTTTTCATGACCAGTAAACGTGAAATTAGCGGAACACAAATTGCAGACCTTAAATCTAAATTCATCCCCGAGGAGACGGTTCAGAAAGGGTTGGGGGAATGTCTTCCTGTTGCTCAATGATTATCCTCTTGGACGGAGGGCCAAATAAACTCAATGCTACCTGGAAATGCTTGCCTCAATTATATTATATTCATATATAGATCCATTATAAAGAACTATCCGCTGAAACTAGCAAGGTAACTTCACCTTTCCATCAGGCATAGTTAGTAATATAAAGATCAAACGTAAAAACATTTCATCATTAACCTGCCAACTAGTTATTCAAAAACCGAAAGCAACAAAATCTCATATCTGTTGCATCAATAACACGTGACCAGCAAATTCCACAAAATGGAGAATAGTTCACAACCTAACGTGCAAAGTCAATCAGGATATACCATAAAAGAGTAGAGCAAGAGGAAATTATGCAGACTTACTGGTAGAAACACAAGCCCGTGCAAGAAGCCAATAACAACCAAGGCCAGGTACATCTGGAAGTAATATACCTATAAAAGAAACCAGAAAATGCGTGGTTTCAGTAATAATAAGCCAATCCGGTTAAAAAGGGTAATAATAACCCAATGACAACTAAAACTAGGTTATCATTTCCAGCAGAAAAATAACAACTGCCAAAGGAGGTATCACATACCACGAATATTTCTGATCTTGAGAAGCAAAGGACAAGAACTCCAACGAACTTTGTAAGAGTGATTCCACTGCCAATATAAAAACAGAAAAAAGTTTAGTTATCAGCATAACAAAATAAAATTCATAATTTGTAGCAGTGGGATCTGCGCCAATTTTGAGGATGCAATAAAATGAAACGAAACAGGATTGATATTTTGGGGAAAGAAAATTCAAAAAGTAAATATGAAGAGCTTAATGGAAAGTTACTTTAATTTGCCAACATTCTTATGAAGGGACTTTCAAGACAGAATTTTGAAGATTGTGTGAGCAAGTTGGACATGGTGAGTGTCTATGACCTAATTTGAGTCCAAAAACTCATGGTCACTTGACAGATCGGCTAGTGTGGCCTAAACAGGAGTCCAAATGGCTGTTAATTCATGACTGAATTTGTCCGAGTGTCTTTTTCATCCAAACGAATTATGTACGTAAATTTTATAAACCAAGTCCAAAATGTCAACATTTCTAGGAAAAAAACGCAACCATCCCATTGAGGTAATTTTTCTTACTCCAAAAATCACATGGATAATAATTTTTGTCATATCATATTATCTTCAAATATCCTCCATCTTTAGAAAGTTAATCGCTCGTTTTTTTTATGCTCAGGATTATCCCAAATGTTACAGATAGATCCTAGCTAGAAAAAACCCAATTTTGTACTCTTATTCTGCCGTCAATAATGAATTGAGCCAGTGAAGGCACATCTGTCTGCTCCCTGGATTATTTCACTCAATCTTCATACATGTTTGTTACTAAAACACAATCTGGGTTATAAATGTTATTCAAAGCACCAAAGAATAAACCTGAATACAGAAGCGCCCATAGTACACAATGCTGTCTTTGCTCGTTGATTCTTATCCCCAGAGCATACCTGTATAAAGAGAAGCCACATAAAAAACTTAGCACACAGGCATATCTGCAAGTTGCCAGAGGTAAGAATGTAAGATTGCCTTGAATTGTCCTCAAGGCACATAAGACCAGAACCATTTCAGGCAAAAAAGAATTAGAATTGCAAGAATAATAATGATTTTTAAAAGCAAACTTCTATTCAAAAAAACAAGGTAGGGAATTAGAAAGCTAAACTATGACAAATGCTTTTAATCTTTCTATACGATCATATCAATGGAGAATTTGCCTCAAATAATAAAATAAAAATGATACTAACCATAAATGCATGTGCTATATGAACGCAAAACTCAACAGCAATCCCTATCGACATAATAATGTTTACAACAGAAACTGCATTTAGTTGAATACCCAGAATTGCCATCACACCCTGCAGGATTCAGCAAAGCTAATAAGTTTTATTTTATTTTATCTTTTCTTTTATAAGAATTTTTTTGGCTCCAAATTAGACAAGTAATCAGCAGAGATAAAAATTGAGGAGAAAGTCAACAGAAATCGTGAAATGGAGTACACAGCAGACATGTACCCCCTATGAAGAAAAAAGAAAGAAAAAATAGACAGGAAAAGGAAAATGAAAAAGTGAAGTCATTTGAAAGATGTAGCAAAATTGACTACAAATTTGAAATATACCATGAGGTCGACAATTATCATGATCAGAACAACTAATATGATTGCTGAACTCCACAAGCTGCATTTGGGGAAAAGCACAGAGAGAAAAGGAAAAGCAGATTACAGTTTAGTGTTGATAATGATAACAATTCTCAAAGCTAACATAATCGCACAATGCTATATTTGAGTGGAATCATACCTGGAAGTGATAACCAGACAAACAACGAAAATAGCACCTGTTATATCATTTATAGTTAGATATATCCCAGACTAATAATTCAATAGTTCATGTCAATGAGAAAGGAAAAATATACAACAAAGAGAGGGGACGGAATAACAACCTAGTGCTATGGCAATGTTGATCAAGGCTACCTTCCAAATATCCATATATTGTTCAAAGAAGATATAGAACACCGAGTAAGGAAATATATCCATCTGCATTAAAGAAGTATAACCATTAAACAGAAAATTTAATAGAAGTATAATCTACACAATAAGACACATTGATAGACATGATAAATGAGAAAATATATAAGAGAGAATAGATAGTAGATATCCTCAAAGCAGAAATAACAAGAATCTCTCCAGTTGAACAGACACCACACTCTCATATCATGACTAGATGAAAAAAGAATAGAATCATTCAAGTTTATGCCAAAAGACCAATGAAGGGGAAATTGCAATTTGGTCCCAAAGAAAGGAATTTATGATTAAACAGTCATGCGAAATCGCGTAATTGAAATAAAGTCCTATAAGTTGTCAATGAAGCTTATAAAGTAGTTAATGACAAGCACGTAAAGTTGTCATTAACAACTCCATAAGCTTCATTGACAGCTCTATGGGATTTTATTGCACTTACGCGATTTTGCAGGACCGTTTGATCGTAAATTCCTTTCCTTGGGACTAAATCATAATTTTCCCAAAAATGAAAACAATCAAGAAGGATGGGAAATATCAAATTGTAAAGAAATTGAAGGTTTGGGGATTATGAAAACAAAAGCCAAAAAAAACTTGAAAAGAAGAAAGCAAATGAAAACTGAAGATTAGTGCAAAACGCTGGGTATGACATGATCACATTACATCTAATAGGTACAATTAAAGTACAAGAACCCAGTCAAAAAGTAGAAGTTAGTGCTCCCTATTCTCTGTTTTGCAGAAAAAAATTTGAAAGGTTAATCCTCTACAATGATAAAATCAAAGCTACTTAGCACTAACTAGTTGACTTACCAACATAAAAGGAAATAAACATAACACCATAATGAATTTTCAATTCATTAAGCTGTGAATCAGGAATTCAAAAGAGACGATGGTACTTTATTCCATTTGAAAATAGAGGCAATTCCTACCTTAGTATTCTCCCAGGCCTTAATTTAAGTCATTGTTTAATTTCTGAGACCTTGGTGTAAATGACAAAAAACATTGCAAAACAACATTTACAGTTGTGCAAACATCCCGACCACCATGTTTAAGTTGCATTTGCTACAAATTATTTCATGCCAGTGCAGTCGCCTCTCATGGATAATGCCATAATAATATTCAACTTCAAGGAAATGTTTTCAGACTTTAGTCCTCAACCTTTTGAGCCGTAATGAAAGAAAACTTAGGTGAATTTGTCACTTCTTCCTTTAGGGGCATTCAAAATCCTTCTGATTCTTCGTGGTGGCAGAAATAGCAAAGGGTGATGGCCAAGTGGTTTTATATTTCCACCACTGTTGAACATTTGTGAACCATCATTGATAAAGTAAAATAAACGCATGAGCCAGTTATTTTGAAAACAGAAATGAGCTTGACCCCATCGTGAAAGACTCAAAAAAAAAAAAAAATGGAATATGGTTAGATATTGAATATGGTATGTCTTCAAATCCTACATACCTTTGGTTTGAAGAAATGATTTGCAGTCTTCTTTTATGGCCAGTGGAATGTGAGCTTTTGAAATGGGAACACTAATACTAAATGTAGGGCTAGACATCTCATACTACCTTGGTCTCCACCAATTGAACACTTTGGGAGAGCCAACATCTCAATATCTATACTTAGTGACACTTGACTAACACGATGAAGTTTCGAATGGAGCAACTCATGCTGCTTACTATAGGATGAGGCATCCCATAGCAGCTTGGTCTCCCACAGGTTCAAAACTCAAGAAATTTAGAGAAACAACTTCCAAGTAGAACAAAGGACTAGAGAAATATATAGGGAAAATTACGTTGAGGTCCCGAGTAAGAGAATATACGTCAAAGAGGTCCTGTAAAATCAACAAATTGCAGTGCAGTCCCTTGGGACTTTTCTGTCGTTAATTCGAATTATTCAATTACCCAAATACCTTTAGTTGTCAACGATAGCCCCTAAGGTTAGTTGTTAATGACGGCCTGTGGGGTTGCTAATGGCCGCCCCTGGAGATAGTAGTCAATGACAGCCCTTGGGGTTGTTAATGACAAGGCCGCCATTCACAACCCCAGGAGCGACCATTAACAACCCAAGGGCTGTCGTTGACAACTAACCCCAAGGGGTTGCTATTAACAACCCTAGAGGTTGTCGTTGACAACTAGGGCATTTAGATAATTGAATAATTCGAATTAATGACTGGAAGGGACCTCACTGCAATTTGTTGACTTCACATGACCTCTTTGATGTAAATTCCTTTACTCGAGATCTCAACGGAATTTTTTCAAATATATATTACAAAATGTAAGCAAATAACATGTTCTATTTTAATATAGTATAATAAATGTACAACATAGAAACAAATCAACCTTAATATATAGCACGCACATGATTTTGTTCTAACAAAGTAATAAATAATAACAATCATGTGATGTAATTGCCCATCCTTTTTATCATAAGGAGATGTTCCGTGATAAAGAATGCAGAAGAGAAAAAAAAGTAGTTTCTTGAAAGCTAAGGGACACAAGGAAAAATGCATCCGACAACAAGAGTTCTAACCTGTAAAGAATCGGACATTTTTTTGGAAAAATCCTGCGCAGCTCGCAATGCATTAACATAATCACCCTAACAAGATGTTCAGTAAGATTAGACATAAGAGTTTCCTGCAAATTTCATGCCAAAGATCTGCAATAAGATGATCAATATGACACTGCATACCTGGCTGTTCAATGGTGTGTGATATGTTCGGAACTCAGATGCCTGTATGACACCACTTTGATAACCTGAGAAAAGGTCGTAAACAAATCTTTTACGTCAGTGTTAAAAAGAGTAGGAAAATAATTCTCTACCAAAAAAAAATTACAAAAAGGATATTGCACACAAAGAGAGAGCATAGTATTTTTCAAACCCTTTAGATCTACACTATTGGTGTAGGCCCCATGAC